>WAAB01006105.1:0-50923 GCA_013389865.1 Piaya cayana
ATTTCCAGGTGATTTTTATAACCAGCTGCTCATCATCAACTGGCTACTCACCAAGGCTGGTTACAGGAGTTTTATAAGGTTAAACATACATATTCATACAAATTCCAAGAAGCACTGGTTACATATTCAGGAAATATTGGTTAAACATACACAAAACTCATATTGCCCACTCTTGAGTGTACATCATAGTTCCTTTGTGTCTTTGGAATCCTCTAATGCTCTTTATCTTATCTCCTTCCTCATTATCTCCTCTTGGTGAGCTCAGATCTGGAAGTCCAACTGCCAGCCCATCCCCACTATGCCTACTAAACCATGTCCCAAAGTACCAAGTTGGCATGCTTTTTGAACACCTCCAAGGATGAAAACTGCACTGCTGCCCTGGGCAGCTTCTGCCAGTGCTTCACCACTTTTTGTAAAGAACTTTTTCTTAATATCCAATAAACCTCCCCTGAGAGTACAACTCCTCTGAGTGTTGTGGGAGTCCCTGATGCAAGGGTGCTTGAGGGATTTGTCCTATGAGTGTTCTGTTCTGTTACAGATTGCCAGAAATGCCACAGAAATCACCACTAGCAAGATGGTCTTTGATTAATAGAGCTAATATGTATATCAGGCTATCACAAATTTCTATCAGCAATCAATAACATAGTGCCAGTCAATAGTGAGGCTGCAGTCAGTTGTAGAAACAATCAATCCATAGCAACAACCAATATTATAGGAACAACCAATAACAGCAACGAACAGGGGGGTGTATACTGTTACAGGTTACTGCAAACTTGTCATCAATATTAACAGCAGATATGCTTACCATAGGTTACTCACAGGGATATGCAATACATCTATCAGGAGAATGGGACAGAGTTCAGAAGGGGCAGACCATCTGTCACAGGTGAATTATTAAGAGAGCTTGTTGTGGAATAAAGTAAAACACTTTTATTAGTAGTTAAATGATAAATAAATTATAATTAATTGATGGTTTAATAATAATTAAGTGGAGATTTGTGGAGACACTTTACAGGGAAGAAGGACTCAATGCTGTAGGCCTTGTTGATATTGAGCAACTCTGACAAGACCTTGCAACATAGCTGAGAGCAAAACAAGAGTTAGTTCAGTGGAACCAAGTACCAGCTGAGAGAAGAACAAAAGAAGAAAAATATCAATGTAGTTAATTTTAGTGTAAGTTGATTTTTTAGCATGCGTAGTTGTTTAGCCAATAATATGTTAGTAGTTGCTTTATGGACAGCTACCTTTAGCCAATAATATACTGTAGATAGCTTTGTGGACAACCTGTTATGTAACCCAAAAGGGTATGTAAAGAAACAGCTAACTCAATAAAGTGTCTTCAGTTCATTAGATTGAAGTCTGTACTTTAATCCCCTCAGAGATTTAGCAATAATTGAATGGTAATGAAGCACTGATACATACAACATACAACATGCTTTTAGGCATAAGGTAAAGAGTTGTTTACCTCATTATAGTTATTAAATGCTGGGTACAGGACAGTTCTCTGGGCTTGAGGGACTGCAAATATAGCATGAAATGATGGATTTGTAGTCACCCCTGACCCTTGGTGTAGGTGCTCGGCTGCAGCAGCTTTAGTTTTTGCCTGGTTCCCACTGAGGCTGGCGCTGTTGGTTCCTGATGAGTGCAACCTGGACTCCTTCATCCCTGAGAGGGCTGTCCTGACACTGTTCTCATGGTGTGCACAGCATGGCTGCCTTTTCACCTGGAAGAGCCCACAAATGATGGTGTTATTTTTCTTTCAGAGGAATTTTATCTTTCTAGACTATTTCCACTTTCCCAGATGATAAATTGCCTTTACAGTCCCTAGGTTTTTTGTACTTATTGGTGGTATCTCTGGATGTTTCATTTCTCAGTATCCAGCTGCCCTCCAGAAGTGCATCTGTGCCTCTCAAGGATGTTTGTGTCTCCCAGCATCCAGGCTGGCAGTTTTTTTCTTTTGTTCAGTTATTTTCCCCTTCTCACCAGCTGCCTTTCTGACTGCCCACATGGCAAGATGTGGGCAACACAAGAGGCTGGGTGTGCAAGAGGCATCCCCGGGAGCTGGCACCCCTGTTATATGCTCTGCATCAACCCTACTGCCCCCAAAACTGGTTGCCACTGATGTGTGCTCTGCCCTCAGCCTTGACCAGGGTGCCTGAGTCTACTCCAGAACTAAGCCAGGAGACAGGATCCTGGGCCCTGCCCTGCTCCTGCAATCTACACTGACAACGCTTTTGTCCCCATGGATAGCTGTTAACTGGTCCAGAGCGGGATGTGCCCGGTGCAAGAGACTGTGCCTCTGAAAACAAGATCTTCCTTGTGATGAGTCCATCCATTGTTAGTTAGTGTTTCATTTCCTTTTCACTACTTTGTTCTGTGACATAGTTAACTTAATCAGGCTGAAGGTCCACAGAAGAAGGATAATGTATGGGCATGCAGTGACATGCAGTGGAAAAACTGAGTGGGAAATCTGCTAAAGCAGTTGTTGTTTGTCTGCAGCCATGTGCAGGGTTGCTGAAGTGGACACATAGTGTCTCACTCAGTGATTGTCTCCTGCCTTTGGTTGGGCAGCGCAGTTGCTTTTTGCCTTTCCAGCTGTTGCTCTGGTCTCTGTGCACAGCAGGGTGATGGTACCAGCTTTCAACTGCTACCAGTGGAACAAGAGCATTCCCTTCCACATCCATCAGTGGAAAACAAATTAAAAAAGAAAGCTCACACCAATTCAACTGGCAGTCATTGCAGCCGTGTGAGCTGTGATTTTGGAAGGGCTTTCACAAGCAGCCTCAGAAGCTGATTTCATCGTGTCCCTTTAATTAGCTTTTTTTTTGTTATTAAAAGGAGGGTAGGAATCAGTCTGGAGCAAGCTAGCGGTCTGAAGGGTTTTCTGTGTGGCTGTGTTTGGGTACCAAGAAATGTATTTCCAACCAAGTTTGCAGTACATCTGCTGCCAAGAGTGGATGAGGCTGAAACCAAAGGCTAGGATGGTGTGTTGGCTGTAAACTCTCTGTAAAACCACCCCGGCTAACCTGTCACAGGCTGTTGATCTGTCTGCTTTTAATGTATGCACTAGGCAATTGAGAAGTAGCTTGGGAAGGGAAAATAATGATTCTTAAGATTCCTACTCAAAAGCACAGCTTTTCTGATACATCCTTTCTGTACCCCGTTGTGTTTCTGCTTGCCTTTTCCATAGATGAGCAGACTTCCCAGTCAGAGAGATATTCGGCCATATACATTCATCCTGGTCCTTTGCCAGCACCTGTAATTGCTGCGTGCATTGACAAGCCATGGTAGAGATGGCTCTCAGTTCTGCAAGTACCAGCAAGTCAGATGGGAAACCACAGCCAGGGAGTGAGGGGCTGGTGGTGCCTCTCCTACCCCAGTGTTGCAACATAATCCCTGCACAGGTCTATGGCACAAATTTGTACCTTTTTTCCTTAGTGCTTGATGCATTGTGGGTGCAGCATCCTTCTACCAAGTACAGTAACAGCTCAGGAAGAACTGTAGCTCTCCAGGCAAATCAGTGTTTGATGTTGTCTTACCTGCTGTTTCACCCAGTAAACTCCTGAGTTCGTGAATGAGTCCAGGACTTCAGACAGGATGGTGTCAGTGAGGGATGAGGGAAGAATTACATTGCTAAACCCCCATTGTTGGTAGTGACAGGGGCACTCTGGAGACTCCTTTGCAACCACATGCCCAGACCAAGATGATCTCCATCCCCTGCTCAGGGTAGCCCAAGCTTTAGGCCCATTTTTTTTCTGTCTGTTGCTTTAAAAAGACTGCAAAGTAAAAATTTTGTGCAGGGGCAGGAAGGGAAATGCTTTTCTTCCCAATTCTGGGAAAGGACTTTGCTGTGGTGTTGCTCGCTCTCCATCTGTAGACCCTGCAGAAGGACTGCAGGGTGCTGTTACCTGTGTCCTGCAGAATACTTTGCTTCTTGGCAGTGGAGAACAGCTACTTTCTTTCTAAGTGACACCTCTACTGGAGGTGTCCTGCTGAAGAGCACAGAGGCAGAGGCAGGAGGGAGCAGAGACACCTTGTGCGGTTCTACCACCCTGCTCAACCCCTTTTTGCTGCTCCGGGGCTGATTTCATGTGAGTTAGAGTAGCAACAAGTGCAGGTCTGTTGCTTTGAACCATGGGCTGCTTTTATTCCCCTCAGTTTGCTTCCAGTTCACTCAGCAGCCTGTTTTCAACTGTAGCACATAAGAGGGACATGAAGCCAGCCCCAGCCATTGCTCTCAGTGTGCATTTGTTTAGCTAGGAATTAGCCCAGAGGCTTTTGTTGAGAGGTGGGTGTCAGAGCATCAGACACAGCAGACAGTGAAATTCTTGCTGTGAGACAGGGGCAAGGTGCAACACGAAGCTGGAGCATAGCGGTGCTGGCAAGAGCTTGCTGTCTTTGCACAGCCACCCTTCAGCACAGGGCAAACCTGGACCAGGGTCTGGTGAGTGGGACCTAGCTGGAGTGCGTGCCCACATTTCTCACCTTCTGTAGCTCCATCCCCAGGCAGCCAGGAGTGACTGATGAAGACAGGCAGGTGTCAAGCCCTGCTGAACTCTGTGTTTAGTTGAGAGATTGAAGGAAACACCTTTGGAATGGGCAAATAAAAGGAAGTGTAATTTAGTTACCTGCCCCTCTGTGTTGCACATCAAAGTGGGCCATGCAAAGGCAATTTGTTGATTATCTCTTAGCACTAGTAACACCTCAATTTAAGACAAGTGTCTTAAATGATTTTGTTTGGCTAGAAAATATTAGAGATCACTGCTGTGTAAATATTTGACTACTTATTCGCTTAGCGGAAACTAGGTTGTTGTGAAAGTTGTCAGTGATTTCAGTTTGCTGTTCCAGCTGTTCCTGTCCCCGAAAAGCAGGATTCTTGCTCTGAAGGCACAAGGTGATGGATAGATGGTTCTGAGCATGTGTACTGTCCCTTTCAGCTTGGTGGGAGACTCACAAGAGGCTCTATGGCATTTGGCTTGTTGTCTCTGAGCAGCTCTGTGCAGCAGAGTCAGGAGACAGCCTGTTGCCGACTGTACCAAGAGGATGTGCATACAAACGGAACTGCCTGAGAGGGGAGGGGTACAGGTCTGTTGTGCTAGGAGCAGCGTGGAGATGAAACAGGGAATGATCATTTTCTGCCAGTGTGCAAGTGTGATGCCGTGAATGAAGCCATTGGGCACCCCAGGGAGTGGGCTCAGACCACGCAGCACCAAGATGCAGTACAGGTCCCTGTACACATGCAGCATGTGTCCCAAGCAGACACATGCTAGTAATGGCCAGATGGTTAACTGTGGCCCATTAATGATCAGAAAGTTTAATTGTAGCCCGTTAATACCCAGCAGATTTAACTGTAGTGCTTGTCCACGCATGCTGATCTTCCTTTCAGCTGACCTGTGTGACTGGCACACCCCAGGTTGCTGGAGAAGCAGGGAAGACATAGATGCGCAGAGGTTGCAGAAGGTAGAGCTATATCCTTTGGTCATAGAATCATAGAATCACCAGGTTGGAAAAGACCCATCAGGTCGTCAAGTCCAACCATTCCTATCAAATACTAAACCATGCCCCTCAACACCTCATGCCCTCCTGTCCTTCTAACTACAATCTCCCCTCTTCCCTGCAGGTTATTGTGCTGAGGAATGACATACAGCATTGCGAAGTGTCAGGGATGTTCCTGGGGCTGTTGGCAGGAGGCCTGTTTGCAGACAACATCCATTCCAACTGTGAGGCCAGACTGGACACTGGTAAAGAAACCAACCCCCTTGTTCTGGCACGTATCTCTCCACACTGTGCCGGAGGGCAGCACTCTCTCTCTCAAGTGCTTATTTCTCTCCATGGAGCGGCAAGGATCCATCTCCCAGTATAGAAAACACTGGCCTTTGCCCATCAGCCTGTTTCTTAGGTGTTTGTTGATGAATTAGATTACAGCTTACCCCAATGGCAAGGCATAATGACGTGCTGCCTGGTGGTACATGTGTGGTCTCCTGCTTTAATTGATGGTATGACTCTTAAAATTGCTGTGCATATAGGGAAGAGGGATGTTCTTCTATCAAATAAACACCTTTGAGTAATGACAGAACTCGTGCAAAGTAGTAAATCAGCACTGTACTATAATTTTTTCTCCTGCACTGGGAATCATGCAATCTACCCTGGAAGCTGGTGGAGGGTCTCAGCTCTCTATTCAACCTTGGGCAGGAGGGAGGAGAAGCCCACTCTCCAGTGCCATCTCTTTTCCTCCGAATTAGTAGCATCTCCAGCTGTGTAACAGGTGACCTTGTCCCTCTTTACTGACTGCTGCATCCAGAGCCATTCTTGATGGAACCACAGCCTTACCATATAGGGGAGGCGGAAATGAAGACAAAAACTATGGAATGACCCTGTGACTGCAGTGAGCTATCCAAGTGAGCTCTGCTCAGGGAATGGGGCAGGCAGAGCTGTGGATCTGGAGAGGACGAGGTAGCCCCTCAGCCAGAGAGCTGTGGTCTGTGTATAGCCTTGGTTGCAGCTTTGAGCTACCTATTATTGATTTGCCTGAGTCGGTGATTCCTACCCTGCTCCTCTGTCAGATACTGGGCTGGATCTGCTGTCCTGCTGGAGCATCCCAGTGTACTACGGTCCTCATGGGAGATACTGGCCCCTGTTGGGAAGAGAAGCAGCTATGTGTCTGCTGACAGCCCTAATTCAGGCTGTGCAAAGTGTTGTTATCATCTTGAGGAAAGGCATCATGCTCTAAAGCTGAGCCTCTTGCTTGGGCTTCTGCCTCCAACTCCTGTGGGGTGCCACCAAGGGTCTTTTCCTATGTGTGGCTATGGGGAGGTGTTGGGCTTGCAGGCCCACCAGCCCTGCCTGGTGTCAGACAGGCTGTGGGGAGAGAAGCATCACTAGCTCCAGGGCAGCCCTTGGAGGTGGCAGCAGGAGATGTCAGAGGATAAAGAAGCTGGATGCGTGATAAAAGAAATTTGGCATTGTGTACTAGAACCCCAAAGAAAGGTAAAAGTTAAGTGTGCTTTTACAGTTTGAGAGTGACTTTCTGGCAGCTGGGTTAATTACCCTTCTGCCCTTTTCCCCAGCAGGACTGGGAGCTGTAGCTTTTCTCTGTGGTTGCTGTCTTCTCTTGTACCCTTTCATGAGTGACCTTGCTTCCTTTTGCTTTTATTCTCTCTACACATGCAAAAAAAAAAACCCGTCCATAGTGCAATAAGACACACAATGGCCTTTGCTCAGGTAATGTCGTCATTGGCAATGGAAAAGCCATCATCCGTAAGATCTATGGGAATAAAGAAGCTGGTATTTATATTGTGTATAATGGAAACCCTGCTGTGAGGTATGCTATCTACTACCAACCAACCCCTCTCTCCTCCTGTGTCTTTTAAGAACTATTCCTCCCACTGTGCACACTTTCTTGTCTTTTTTTCCTATCCTCACTATAGAGCAGAACCAAGACCACGGTGCCTGTGAGAAACACTCCTAAAATATGAAAAAGGACAAAGTCTTCGAAGCAAAGATAATAATATTTTTATTTTACAATTCAGCGCTGAATTGGATGCCCTTCTAAAAAAGGCATACCGCAGAGGCTGGTCACGGGTTTTTTATACTGGTTGAACATGTGTATTCAGACAGATTTTGAGATGACCCCNATAAACCAGCTGCTGCAAAACCCAATCAGTTCTCACAGTGCCCTAGTGCCTTTCTGTGACCTCCCACTATCTGCTTGCTGTGCCCAGGTCTTTGCCAAGTGCCAGTCCTGGATTTTCCCTCTGGATCTTAGGAGGACATGGGCTCTGGTGCTTTTTGCAGGAAAAGGGGGAAACTGACCTTGGCACTCCAATCATTCTTACTCCAACTCACCTTTCTGCTTTAAGCACCTGGAGGTACTGATTTGTGTGTGTTTAATAGTTGTTATTGTGAGTACCTGGGAAGCTTCATGTTGATGCTGTCAGCTTTGCCTGGTGGTTTCAACCAGTAGCAAGAAACCCAGAAATGAGGTAGTGGCTGGAGCATGGTACTGGTAGCAGATGTGAGGGGTATCTTGTCTGTGCTGCCACCCCTTTGTGCTTCTCACACGGCCTGTGGGTGATGGGGAACAGTCTGTGACAACTCCTTGTGGTGTTGCAGAGCCTCTCTCAGCCTGGCCTCATAGCAGAGGTGCTCCAGCCCTTGCATCATCTCCATGGCCTCCTCTAGACCCATTCCAACAGTGCCACATCCTTCTTATGCTGGGGATTCCAAAACTGGGCACAGAACTGCAGGTGGAGTCTCACCAGAGACTAGACCAGATTTAGACTAGACATTAGGAAGAATTTCTTCACCATGAGAGGGGTGAGACACTGGAGCAGGTTGCCAATGGAACCTATGGCTGCCCCGTCCCTGGAGGTATTTCAGGCCAAGTTTCATGGGGCCTTTGGCAACCTGATCTAGTGGGATGTCCCTGCCCATGGCAGTGGGTTGGAACTAGATGATCTTTGAGGTCCCTTCCAACCCTAACTATTCTATGATTCTATGGTACTATATCAATTCTCCAAACATTTCTGTCTCATGTGGGATTTGGAATACAAGTCACATGGTGAGCGTTGTGCTTCTGCCAGCACCACTCTGCCCTTGAGTGCCAGCACCACTCCTTGCTCAAGGGAGCATTTCCAGGGCTGCTCTGGAAGCACCATTCTGTCCTGTTCACAGCCACACATGCGGTGTCTGTATGTTGGGATTGTTCTTCTAAGTACCCTGGTAGGGTGGAGCTAGATAAAGTTACAATGGGTGATAATGACTATGTTGTGTTATGTTAATAAAGTAACCTGAAGTTGGGGGAGCAAAGATTTGCAACCTAGCAACAAAGTTATGTGGGTTGGGCGGTTGGCATGAGAGGTTGGTTGCTAGGGCAGTGACCAATGAGAGTCTACCTGATGTTTTTGGCCTGCTTGCCCTATATAAATGGGTTAACCCTCAATAAAGAAGGACTCCATTTGAAATCATATTGATTTGTCCGTGAAGCTCTCTGGCCCTCGCCGCGTTATCTGTCCTTTTCCTGAGTTTAATGTGGAGTACACGCTGATCAAGCCCCTTAGCATGGCCTTATGTCCTAGGAGGTTCTCTAGGGTCCAGCATGGCAGCTGGTGGGCAGAGTGTCTCCAGAATAAACACCAGGGTGCAGGGGGTCTGCCACAACCAGGGGAACATCTTCTGCACCATTCTTTGACCAGGGATGGAGGTATCCTCACTGGTGTCTCCAACTGTCTTTTTTCCAGAGCTGTCGCTAGGAAGTTTTCATAGCTCAGGGATGGGGAACACCATGGGACTGGACTCTCTTCTTCATGAAGGAGTTTGCAACTTCAGTGACACCTCACTAAATATAAAATAGCTGGGACAACAGCTGTGGCTTTCTTCCACTTTGTCCACCAAGATCACTGCTGGGGTAATTTACAAGTGAGCAGTTTCTTTGATGAAAAGTGTTCCTGGTGGGAGCAGGGGTGAGCTTGGAGAGCTTGGATGGGCTTCCCCAGACTGACCTCTGGGCAAACCTTTCTATGGGGCCTGGGGTGTTACTTATCTGGGAATTGTATTCTTTGATGCAGCTTTGCCAGGGACCATCTGCATTTGTGCCAGAAGTCACAGAGGCTCCCCAGTTTCTGGCACCAGGACATATGAGACCCCAAAGGCTGCAGACATCCCCTCCCCCAACAGACAGGTAGAGACAAAAGCACCCAGAGACAGACAGAAAGACAGAATTCCTGGGGTCCCAGGCCACTTCTCCTCATTGGCAGCAGCCCTGCACAGATGCAGATCCTCAAACACCACTGACGCTGGCATCCACCTTACCCGAAAGGAGAGCCCTCACTCCAGGGAGAGATAGAAATAGCTCTCAGTGGGCAGACAGGACAGTCGGAGCTCCTCAGGCACTGGTGCAGCCAGAGTAGCATCTGTACCGAGCCACTAGCCACAGGATTGGTGGCCCAGTACACAGTGAGACACTTTTTATCCCTCTATTTTCCCATGTGTGTACTCCCCCAAACCATACCTGTGTTTCCCTGGGCATCCTGTAATAAGCCTTGTATAATCCCAGAATGCTCTCCCCCTGCACCCCATAGCATGTCCGTCACCGCTGTCAGTGACCTCTGTGTCTGTGGGGTGCTCAGGAGAGCGTAGGTGTCCCCCAGCCCAAAGGGCTGAGCTCCCCTGGGACTGGGAGGAGCTTGGCAGGGGCTCTGAGGTGTCACTGAGGTTGTACTGCTGTCCCTGGTGCTCAGGGCTCTCACTCCAGGGACACAGAGGCTTGTCTGCTGTAAGCTGGTGTATCACCAGCTAACAGTTTCTGCCTTGTCATCCTCCTTTGCCTGAAGCTGGCAGTTGGTTCCCAGCTGGATTTTCTCTGTCTCACAGGCATAACAAGCTGTCCAGAGGTGTCTCCTCTGGTGCAGTCTGGCACAGTCTGATGAATCTGCTGCTTCTCTGCAGATCGATGACGAAAAATGATCCAATCCACTTCCTTTTTTATCTTAAAAATAACTATTTTTTCCTATAATTTCAGGAAATCTGTCTGTCACAAATAAAATGCTATAATTTAAAACTTGTCTACATTTTAATAACTGAGTTGCTTTCCAGACTGAGAGTACTTTTCCAGCATAGCTTCTGGGGTGACTGTTTTGGAAGGGGCTTGCTGTGCTGTAGGGTCATGGGATGCAGCCCTGTCCACCAAGCATGGATGGGCACTGGGCAAGTACTGACAGCACTGAACCTGGTGGGTTTCATACGCTCAGCAGTAGGTTTAAAACCAGAAGTAAGCAACAACATTGCCAGGTGGCAAATCTCTGTCACTATCTGTGTTTTCATTACCTCTGGGTGTGCAGTGCAGAACCATCTTGAACAACCCCCAAACAAAACCTAGGCTGGAGAAGAGGAGGCTGAGGGGAGACCTCGTTGTTCTCTACAACTACCTGATAGGAGGTTGTGGAGAGGAGGGAGTTGGCCTCTTCTCCCTAGTGACAGGGGACAGGACAAGAGGGAATGGCCTCAAGCTCTGCCAGGGGAAGTTCAGGGTGGACATCAGGAAAAAGTTTTTCATGGAAAGGGTCATTGGGCACTGGAACAGGCTGCCCAGGGAAGGGTTGAGTCACCTTCCCTGGAGGTGTTTAAAAGACATTGAATAGGGCTGGACCCAGCACTGAGCCCTGGGGAACCCCACTTGGAACTAGTCTCCAGCTGGATTTAACACCATTTCCCACCACTCTCTGGGCCCAGCCATCTAACCAGTTTTCCACCCAGGAGAGTGTGTGCCTGTCCAGGCCAGAGGCTGACAGTTTCCATAGCAGAATGCTGTGAGAAACTGTNCCTTCTTGTAGATGGGCATGACATCAGCCAGCCTCCAGTCCAGTGGAACTTCCCCAGTCAGCCAGGACCACTGGAAGATGATGCAAAGGAGTTTGGCAAGTACATCCCCCAGCTCCCTCAATACCCTTGGGTGGATCCCATCCGGCACCAGAGACTTGTGAGTGTCTAGCTGGGCAAGCAAGTTGCTAACCATCTCCTCATGGATCATGAGAGCCACATTTTTCTTCTCTAACTCCTGGGGTGTGCACACAGAGGGAACAACTTTCTTTACTATTAAAGACTGAGGCAAAAAAGGCATTAAGTGCCTCATCTTTGTCCTCATCCCCTGTCACAGTTGTTCCATTTGCATCCAGTAGGGACTGAATATTCTCCCTGGCCCTCCTTTTATTGTTAATGTATTTATAGAAAGATTTTTTATTATCTATTACGGACTTGGCCAATCTGATTTCTAGCTGCGCCTTAGCCCTCCTGATTTTTCTCTGCATGATCTCACTTCACCCCTGTAGTCCACCCAAGATGCCTGTCGCTTCTTCCAAAGCTCATAGACATTCCTTTTCTTTTTGATGTCTCTCAAGACCTCCCTGCTTAACCATGCTGTTTTTTGCCCCCACCAGCTCCTTTTCTAGCACACAGGGATGGCTTTCTCCTGAGCTGCCAGGATTTCCTTTTTGAAGAGCTCCCAGCCCTCATGGGCTCCCTTGCCCTTAAGGACTGTCTTCCATGGGTCTTTGCCAACCAGCCTTCTGAGCAGTCCCAAGTCTGCCCTCTGGAAGTTTAATGTGGCCATTCTGCTAATCCCCATCCTAACCTCACCTAGAACTGAGAATTCTACTACTTCATGACTGCTTTGCCCCAGGCATTCTCCAACCATCAGTTTTACCAGGGCCTGGAGTGATAGGATGAGGGGGAATAACTTTAGATTGTTAGGGCGCAGCTTTAGATTGGACATTAGAAAGAAATTCTTCACAATGAGGGTGGGGTGGCCCTGGCTCAGGTTGCCCAGAGAAGTGGTGGCTGCCTCATTCCTGGAGGTGTTCAAGGCCAGGTTGGATAGGTCTTGGAGCCCCTGATCCAGTGGGAGGTGTCCCTGCCCGTGGCAGGGAGCTGGAACAGGATGGGCTTTGAGGTCCCTTCCAACCCAACCCATTCCATCATTCCATGATTATCAGGGTGAGCTGTGCTGGCTCCCCTTTTCATGCCCATATTAACAATCTGTAACACAGCAGCAATGAGTTAGATTTAGGTAATGAGGATAAGCTGATTGTGTATCTGGGAGCAGGGTTTCTTACCAACATGTCAGAGCTGCTAATGAGAATTCAGAAAACCACAAAATGTAACCCTAGCCAGACCAGCTCGCCATGCAAATCCTCCCTGGTGCAGACTTGAGAACAAAGACTGATGCTTCTGAGTCAGAGGCTTCTGAAGTTCCACACAGAAAATTGTGGGGTCCTGCACCTGGGGAGGAGCAACCCCATGCACTAGGACTGACAGGGCAGGAAGCGGATTGGCAGAAAAGGACCTGGGGTCTCTGGTGGACACAGAGTTGAACTTATGCCAGGAATGTGCCTTTGCAGCAATGGTGTCAGATCCACCTCTGGCAGGTGGAAGGAGAGCTCCCTTTGTGCTGCAAGGCCACAGCTGGAACTGTCCTGTGCTGCACTCCCCATTCCTGAGACAGACAGACTGGAGGAGACCAGCAAAAGGCAGCTACAACACTGAAGGGACTGGAGTGTTCTCCATGTGAGGGAAGGCTGAGGGAGCTGGGACTGCTCAGCCTGGAGCAGAGCGGACTCGGGGTCTCATCCATGTTGATAAATACCTGAATGGAGGCTGCCAAGTGGAAGAGCCAGGCTCTTTCCAGCAGTGCCCAGTGGCAGGGCCAGAGGTAACGGCCACACACTGCACACAGGAGCTTCCCTCTGAACATCAGAAAACACTTTTTTACTGTGTGAGTGGCCCAGGAAGGTTGTGGACATGGCCCTGGGCAACTGGCCTTGGGTGGCTCTGCTTGAGCAGGGAGGGACTAGACTAGGTGACCTCTAGATGTCCCTTCCAACATCAACCAGTCTGTGATAAAAACATTCCTGTTGATTATCTGCAGCTTGAAATTCCCATGTTGTTATCACCTACCCAGAAAATAGGATGGTTGCGTCACTTCTAATGAGTGCTGGGAACAGTGGGACACTCGGGGTGTGTAAATGATGCACCAAACCAAAATTACCATCTGAAGCAGACACCACAAACAGAACACTGCCCTCGATATCCCACATCCCTGCTGTTTCATAAAAGTTTTTTCTCTTGGAGGCAATCCTCAGCTTTGCCACGCCCCGTCTCCCACAGCTTTGCTTCATAACACGTCAACAAGGCTTACAGTCCTGCAGCCTAGGACAGAGTGAAAGCACAGAAAAACCAGCCCAGAAGTCTCTCTCCCACAGGCTGTGAATCCACAGTTGTGAATTCAAACTAATCAGCCTTTCTGAAGATGACACTGCCAGCTCACAAGCCAGCAGAATTCTCTGTCCTCCAGTCAAGGAGCCAAGATAGGGATAGCAGCAGAAATACCTTCTGTCTTGCATCTTTACACTTTTGCAACACAGAAACACACAAAATCCAGAGAAACAAGCACACACAGAGCCAAACTGAGTGTAAAGAATGCTTTGCCTGGTCATCTTCTACGCTGTTGACTCAGCATGTGTGAAAAAGGGATAAAAGGTACCATGAGCTGACAGGTCACTGCTAGAACCAACCAGACAGTAGTCAGTGAGGACCTGCCATTTAAAACTGCGCTCTCTTGCTCCGGTATCACCTACACCCTCTCTCAAATGCACAGAAAAAAGAAGATAGGAAAAAAAAAGATGGAAGTTTTATTACAGCTTTTTCTACATAAAGAGAAAAAAGCAGCAGCTTAATAAGGCAGATGTCAGCTCCAGTCCAGCTTCATGAAGGTGCTGGGCAGCCAAATGCATCCCCATGACTACCTGTGTAAACGATGGCTGTAGAGAAAGGAACTATTCTGTCCTTCTCAGTCCTCCCAGACATTCTAGTTCATTTTCTTGCGCTTCCGTTGGCCCCCTGATGCCTTCTGCACAGGCAAGGGAAGAGACAAAGTACCCAGCTTATGGTTTTCATCATTCTCAAGTCCTGGCAGTCCCTTTGCCTTGGAAACCTTCAACCGCATGGCCCTTGCAATGTCCATCATCCTGGAATACATGAGAAAAATACCATGTCAGAATATCTCTTAGCCTCTAAAATTCTGCTTTAGGAAAGTGGGCTTGCCCAAGATGTGCAGTGTGAAGAGTTTGGAAAAGAAGGTACAAGCCAGAATACACATGGAGTCTTGCAAGAGACCAAAGTGCACCTGAAGGGAAGCTGGCAGAGAAACAGGCATCCCGGCCTCACTGGGGCCCTGAGAACATACAAATTCCAGAACCCTCCCACCTGACTTTATTACCTTTGAAATACAAACTGGGATTCAGCTGGGAAGGGTTCTTCAATCAAACCTCCTGCTCCAAGCAAAGCTCATCCCATTAGGAGGCTCAGAGCTGTGTCTCTCCCCTCAATTTTTTCCAACAGGTCCCAGCCTCCTACAACCTTTTCCCAACAGTATGTTCCTACACCCCATGCTCCCAGCTCCACGATAGCAGTTAGGAACAAAAACTGGAAATCATCTGTGAAAAACTATATGGATTCCTTAAAAAGCTTCATTCCATAAAGGACAAAAATAAAGAAAAAACAGACATAAACCAACAGCAAACTGCTGTTAAACCCACTACTGCTCATCAGAGGAAAAAAGAGCATAATCAGAGGCAAAACCAAAGTCACTGCACCAAGGTTGCCTGAGAGCTTACAAACTCAAGAGGTGATGGAGACTTTGATAACCCCCAGTCTTTACAGGACCTTAATCCTACATCCCTGAGCCAGAAACACCAGGATAGTCCACGACGTCTTTCCCAGTCGCAGTGAAGGGTCTGTGTCCCTCCATGGTTGCCAGCCACGTGCAGAACCTCTAAGCAATCCTATTAAAGTATGACCAACACAACGGAGCTGGGCAGCACACGTCCTTGCTGTCTCCACTGCCCAAGGAGTAGGACAGGGTGGGAGATGCTAGCGAGTGTGGCTGAGCGGTCACAAACAGGGCTGCCTGGTCCTTTCCAGACAGCATTAACAAGCTACCTGCTGAGCTGATGCTTGGTTGCTGGGAGCCTTCCCAGCAAGTACTGTGGGCATGTGGAACAGTTCCAATTAATTCCTAATTGATTCTGCGGGGGCCAGAGAGAGGGCACCCGTACAATTGCAGAGGAAAAATCCCAGAGCTGGAGGAGCCGTCAGCTCTGGCTGACACCTGCTGGGAAAAGCAGGTCTTGCAGCCAACAGCAAAAAGTTCAGATTTAGGGAGAAGCTGTCCCCAGAAGCTCACACAGCAAGGGTTTTTTTTTGCCCTGAAGCTCATTCTGCAAGATTTTTTCTCTCCCTTCAACCTCACTAACCCCAAAATGGCTAATTGGGATGGGTGGACGAGGAGCTGAGGGGCATGATATAGTGTTTGATAGGAATAGTTGGACTCAATGATCCAGTGGGTCTTTTCCAACCTGGTGATTCTATGATTCTATCCTCATTTCCAATACCACAGCCAGCAGTTCTGCCTCCAACCTCTTCCCAAGAGGCTTTGCTGGAAAACCCAAGTCCATCCAGAAACAAAACTCACTTCCTCGGTGCCAAGCCCCAGGCTGGTGAATTTCCAGGGCCTGGGATTCCTCCATGTAAATACCAACTAAACACTCACAGTGCGACTGTGAGAAAAAAACCACTATTTCTAGATTTCTGTTGAAGTGAGCTGCAAAGCTGCACCAACACCCAGAATGATACCTAAGAGGAATCGGAGCTCTGCAGGAGGAAGGAACACAGAGGACAGGAAAGCAAAGAGCGACACGATTTGTCAGGCAACAAACAGGGCTGGGTAGCACTGGACAGATCTAGTCCTGGAATCTGCTCCAGCTGCCCTATTTGTGCCATGTAAAACAGCTGAAGAGCCTCCTGATGCACCCAATGACTTCATTGTGACAAGTGCCCTTTTCAAGCCCAAGATTTATAAAATCACCTTTCTTTAGGAGCACCAGGGCTTCAAAAAAAATCCAACAAAATGTTCCAACGCACTCATAAAAGACAGAGTCTAATTACAACAAGAGGCACTTGCAACATTATCACTGTCATACCCAGGTGCCAGAGAGGCTCCAGAGCTCTCTCCCCAGAAGTTGTCTGCCGGTGGATCATAGTGTTATCTCAGCAGGCATGGACAAACACAACTCACCTGCTTTCCTGCAGCTTCAGGTCGTTCTGCAAGACAGTGAGGTCTGTTTGGAAGTTGTTAATGTGCAGAGCCAATGCAATGACGTATGCTGCGATTTTAGCCTTCATGGATGCAGAGATAAAATTCTGGACGCTGCACGGCAAAAGAGAGAACATAAGAGGGGGAGCACCAGTGAACCCAGAACACAATCCCATGAGTTGCAGACAGAACTGCAGCACCAGTTAGAAGCGACTAACTTTTTCTAGACACCAGAAAGTGCTCAAAGCAAGAGACTGTGACAACAGGGGCCAAACAGGCTGCTCTGTCTTCCTCACACATTCCTGTTTCTGTTTAGAAGCACAGGCCCCTGGGGTCATTTACCACCACATAGCCTTGACAAAACCACCAACCAATGACACTCCAGTCTCTTTAACAGGCTGGTCCCTGGTGAGAGGAAAGCAAAGACAAGGAACCACTAGAAAGAGATCAGTGGAGGCCATGGAGGTGAGGGGACTGGAACATCTTTTGTGTGACAAAAGGCTGAGAGACCTAAGTTTGTTCAGCCTGGAGAAGACTCAAAGGGGACCTATCAATGCTGATCAGTATGTAAGGGGCAAGTGTCAGGAGGAGGGGGCCAAACTCTGCTCAGTGGTGCCTGGCAACATGACAAGAGGCGACGGGCACAAACTGGAGCATGGGAAGTTCCACCTGAAAATGAGAAAAAACTTTCCTGTGAGGATGAAGGAGCACTGGAACAGGCTGTCCAGGGAAGGTGTGCAGTCTCCTTTTCTGGAGAGATCCAAATCCACCTGGACATGCTCCTGTGCAACTGTTGGAGGTGATCCTGCTTCAGCAGGGGCTTGGACTGGGTGAGCTCCAGAGGGCCCTTCCAACACCACTACTCCAGGATTCTGTGCTAGGGAAGATGTCTTGAGGGCATTCAGTGTAACTACTAATGGCACCTCAAATATACAATCCATGAAAAGCAGATCCCTGGCTGTCAGTCCTCTGGGAGCCATCTGGGCCCTCAGACAAACACTGGTCCCTTCAAGCTCCAGTTCTCTGCCTGTTTCAGACCAACAGCAGCAGTGCAGTGGTGCAACACCTGAGCAGGTAAGCTAGAACCACTACACCCTTGTAGGCAGAGAGGCTGTCTGGGGCAAGAAGGAGGATGCTGTTGCCTCTTGCCTGTATTTGGTGCTCCCACTCAAGCTGATTAATGAAAATAGTCATCTAGATCTATTACTGCATAGATCCTGATCAAGGCTGCAGCCAGCCCGGTATCCACCAGCAATCCAAAGCCCTCCATGCTGTGGGACAGAGCTCAGTGCCATGCAAGTGGCTCCAACACTGCTGGAAAGAAGGACATTGCCAGAATTTCCTAGCCTCTGCTCAGTCATGGGGTGGTGGCTTCTCCTGGCTGACCCCCATGGCAGGATCAGACCCTACCAGACTTTGTTGCTGACAGGCAATGCCTGCGCAAGGCTTCAGCAGAACAGTCTGCCTGCAAACACAAGTGCAACCGTGTGGGTGGCAGCTAGGGAGAATTACCCAGTGCCAATTGTTAAGTGGTTTTGTCAGTGTGGGTTTCAGTGGAGAATCCAAACAAGTCAAGTCAGATCTAGTTTCATGTAAAGGCAGCCATTACAGTAATTAAATTACATAAGTGCCAAAAAAGCATGGTTATTTAGCCACTGCAGTACCTCTGTCTTGACCCACACTGGGATAGTGAAAGACCCAACATATCCGTCATTTCCCTCAGTTTGCAGTGAAAACGTACAAGCAGACAGTTGCCTGTTTGGTCACACAGCTGAGAGTCTGAAAAGTAAGTGCCTGTTCGATCATCCTGCATCCAGAAATGGGCAGGCATATGGCTGGGCACCTCATTTCGTCATGCTAGCTAAATCCACAGGAGCATGCTTGCTTTTGTACACACAATCCTGCTTCTCCCAGTCACATTTCAGACCTACACTGTGTAAAACACATGATTGTGAGCCACGGTCCAGTGTTCTGCAGGGCTGCGAGAGAGAAGAGAAGCCATTGCTGCCTTCCATTCTGGAGGAGGTTTCCTGATGGGTCTATGGCTCTTCCAGCTGAACACTGTCTTGTCTCTGTTTCAAGAACATCAAAGAAGACATAGCTCTTTACCTGCCATTGTTGTAGGTCAGTGAAGTGAAATTCTTCATGAGTTTCTTGCTAATAATGTGTGGGCATTCAGGACCCATTGGATCTAGAACAGAAAGGATTTTGCAATTAAATAAGAAACACATATTCTTCCTTGTACTGCCCACCTACAGCCATCACAACAGCACACTGATTAACACAGCAATTTCTGCCTCTTCCCAGGAACACAGGAAACATAAAAGGAACCTGGGTATCAGGTTTCTAGGTATCACAATATTTCACGTCAGAGAGAAGCACCTAGTAGCTTTTATCTTCTTTACAAGTAGGATCTCCCGCTTCAATAAATGCATGCATGTACATGTATACTCACATTTTTAAATAGATTTCTGGCTTTTCACAGACAGCCCTGTCACAAAATGTCATTAAAACTGAAAACACACTAACAAATTCCAACTACCACCAAGACCAGTCATTTCCACATCTTCCCTCCCTCACTATGTCTTGCCGGGTGACTCCTGTGTTACCAGCAATGCAGTCTGGCTCACTGTTTCCTCTGTCCCCTCCCCCACTGAAAATGCTAACAGTGATGTTTCCAGCACTGATGGGGAGACTCAGCTAAACAAGTTCTATGGAAGACAGCAAGTCTGGGAAATCTCAACCAAAATATTCTGTGCAGTGAGAACAGCAGTTCCTGCCACATTAAAAGCAAGATCCTGAAGACAACAGAGGTGTGATCTGCACATTGAACTATTAAGCAAAGGATGATGAAAAACCCCTTGATTCTCAAAAGCACAAAAAGAGATATAAAGGATGTATTGTGTACTGCATGCCTCTTGCACCTGGAATACAGAAGCTGGACGAGGGACAGAGCTGATGAGTTTCCAACTTCTTGGCTTAAGCTCAAAGTGTGAAAATACAAACCAAGTTTCTGAGTACAGACTATCAAAAAACAAAAAGAATCCCAAAATTTCCAACCTAAGCTACCCTGACTCTTCCCAAGAGGACTTCACGGTGCCACTCTGAGGCATGGCTGTTACAAAGGGACTGAAAAGGATCAGACATGTCTCCCAGCAGATGCAGATCTAACAACCCTCAACATGGACATCTTCAACCTCAGCATTAAACAGGTTGAAAGCACCTCCTTCAGCAAGCTGTTTGATCACACAGCTCATTCTGGGCAGCTCTACTGTTTTCTGCTGCAGTAATTACAAACCAGGGCTCAACAGGTGTTTAAAAGGGGAGGAGCTGAAAACTTACGCTTCTTCTTGATCATTTTCAGGTAGCTGAACTTAATAAGGGTATCCAGAAACCAGAGACATCGGGCTTTGTGATCTCGGTTCTTCTCATCAGTAGGCAGGAACTTCAGCTCCTCTAAAACAAAGGAGCAATGGCTGCAGGATAGAGAAAGGGAGAATGAGACTCAAAGAACCAGGAACCAGTTTACATCATCAGGAGGACAGGACACACCCGTAACTTCACTGCTTGAGGAGAGTTCTCTGGACATGTATAAATGACAGGCTGGGAGGCTGCTTTGTGAGCACACTTCCCTACCAATGCCCACCAGGCTCAGCCAGCTCCTAGCAGCATGCAGAAGGCCTGCAGAAACTGCAGGCTCTGTCCACATGCTACACAGACACACTTCTACTTTGGGACAGGCAGAAGCACAGAGCATGAGGTGCCATTTGTGCTTTTCCTGCTTTCCTTCAGCACAAGGGCTTAGTAGATCTAAGTGTACATCCATGTCAGCTTGCGAAGGTACGGCAACTTCCATAGCAAGTCTGTACTTGTCTGAGACCATGTGCAGCCACAGGTGTAAGTGGTCAGCGCAGCCCTGTGGTCTCCCTTCTAGGCACCCACCTTCAGATCCCGCTCCACTCTCTTCCTCCACAATCAGTTCCCTGAAGGGCAGTCATACTGCTGCACACATGGTTTCCTCACCTATAAAACCATACCCCAGACTCCCCAGGGCAGGGGTTGCTCAGATATGATTGGATTCCATGTCCTCATTCTGCGTTGAAGAGACCAGTCTCGATATTGTGGAGCTGGTGGCTGCACCCATCCAGCCCCATATTACGACCACAGCTTCACAGGGCCCACACAGACAATTGCCAGGCTGTTCGCAGCAGCATTACCTTTTATCTTCTGTTTTCTTGGAGATTTCTTCTGGTGTGATGTTAACAAAGACTGCTGCCGGGACCTGCAGTGCTTCATACTCTGCTGAGGATAGAACTAGGAGGATTTTAAAGAAAACAAGTGTGTCTTTGCTCTCCTTTCTGCTCTTAACAGCCCACATTGAGACAAGCTCTAATCGCTCCTGCTTTAGGAGGTATGTGGCCAGGAAAAGAGAGGAAGACATTATGAACAGGCAGGACATAATGACAAGACTAGGAAGCTGGCCAATAAGGACTGTGGCTTGACCACAAGTGAACTTCTCCTGCATGTCTGACCTTATCTCTATTCCCAGTCAAGTGCTGCCAGCAGGGAGGCACCGCATCTTGCTCCCTGCAGGAAAGAGGAAGGAAATGGGACTTGGAAGACCCAAAAATCTCAGCGTGGTATGTCCCTACTCTCAGCTTTTGTTTTGGAAGGGGAGTATGCTCGGCTCACTCCCACATGCCAGACCACCGACAGCAAGGCTTACAATGTGGAAAACCACTCTGCCACAGAAAAAGATACTGTCCTCAAACTTGTAAACATCTGCTGCTTTGTCAGCATCTTCATTACAGGGAGGGAGGAAGATAGAGACGTTCTGTACATCATCTTGGGCCATATCCTGGATCAAAGCTTTGGAGGAAAGCAGAAAAAGAGAGTATTTGGACCACGCAAACAAAACAACAGAGAATATGACCAAAACCCAAATCCTTCCTTTAAACATAAGCCTACTTAATGGTGGTTCTTGGGTCAACACCAGCTTAGTCACAGCTGGAGTTCTGAAGGTTTAAACCTCCTGCTCAGTTTATCTCAGCTGGGACAGAAGCAAGGAATAGGCTACAGCTCTTCCCTATGTTCTTTCGTTACTGCCACCTGTAGGTGCTGGCCATACAAAAAGCATTCCAGAAGGCACAAAAAGGCTGAGCTTCTGGTATACCTGCTATCTATTGTGCATGCTGAGTTCACACTGGTGCTATCACTTCTGCCAAGAATTTTCTGCTCCCCAGAGTTCAGAAAAGTTGCTCCAGACTAGAGAATAATCTAGGGAAGAAGTGCACAAAGGCAAATGGGTTTGCTGCTACAGCAGCGCATCCTGCCTGCACTGTGGGCAGAATATGATTTTGGCACCCTGGGTTCCATTGGGCATCCACATCTCCTGTCCAGCCTCCTGCTCACAGGTCTGTCTACAGGAGTAGCACAGGGCAGCCTTGACTTCACCCTGCCAGAGCTTGGAAACCCTATGGACAGTGACTCCACATCTCTCTGTAGCTGCACAACCCTCCATGTCAGGAAAGTTCCCTGTCTTCCATGTGGACCTCCCAGTGTCCAGAACCACAGCAATTCCTGCTGTTGGCTCTTGCTGGCACTCCTGAGAAGGGTTTGGTTCTGACTGCCCTTCAGGTAGCTGCAGGCTGCTGTTACATCCTGCTTGGTCTCCCCTGTGCCAGACAAACCAAGCGTAGCTCCCTTTGTCTCTCCTTGTTAGTCATCTGCCCCCAGGCCCCTGCCCATTCCCTTTGCCGTGCTGTGACTGTTCCACTTCTCCACCAGAGTGGGTGGCACAGGCTGGACAACAGGATACAGATGCGGTCTCAAGACCCTCAGCTGCAGGGTCATTAACTCTCCTTGAAACACCATCTCAGTGTTAACACTTGCAGAGTGAACCTTCCCTGCAGCAGCGACTGCTCTTTGCTGCAGGCTCCTCCACAGAGAAGCCAAATCCCATCAGCCTTGATGGGGCTTTAACTTGGTTTATGACTCGGACCATTTTCCACAGACCTGACATTGTGAAGCCAGAGTACAGTTCATCTTAACAAATGTTCAGTGTCTCAGTTTGGTTCAGGTGAATGTACTGCCTTTATCCCACTACACTGATATCCAGGGACTTTTAGAATAGCTCCCAATGATGGGCAGGGACGGGCTCTGATGTTACAGGGCCCTTCTCTCACTTAGGCACCTGTCACACTAAGTCTAGCAGGATCAGAAGGAAGCAATTCCTTTTCCACTAGGAACGCCTCTCATCACTTGAAGGAAACTCCTTTCTTCTCACTACATTTGGCAAGGAACAGACAGAAAAGGGCACTTCTGAGTGCTTTTGTTACACCTTGAGATAAAATTCTTACCTGTTACTCCCTTTGCATCTATAATGTTTGATGCTGCTTTCGTCACAGCAGTATTGAGAATATCATTGCCCACTGTGTTCATTCGCCGAGAGCTGAGAGCTCGCTTCTGCTTGCTGGTACCAAAGGCCTCAATACACAAGTCTATCTGTGTAAGAAAGACGTGGATTAAAACATGCTGCTCAACTCAGGATACTTTGTACCTAAGAGGAAAGCTCAGACAACCACTTATTCTACACTGACATTCCCTCAGAAAACTCCATGTTTCACTAGGCACAGCCCAGCCATATGGCAACCATGGACTGGCAAGGGGGCAGGAAGCTGCTTGGACTGTACTTGGGTCTGAAATAATTACAAAGGCATTGTCTGATTGGGCGCTAATAACACGCTGCCTCACAGACCTCCAAGGCACAGGTTTAACCTGCAGTAGCCCAAACATCACCCACCACTGTCAACCAGAAAATCACAGTGCAATATGACATAGGGTTCCAACTTTACCTTCTCCCTGTAGGATTTAGTCTGGTAATCCTTTGTGTCATCAGGTATTACATTATCTATAAAAGAAAAGAAGTTAGCATGCTTGGCCTGCAGCAGTCAGGACAGCATAAGTATCTGGTACCCCTTTAGCTCTAACCCTTTACTGGAAGACATGGCACAACAGTTCCAGATCTCCCTGTAGGACTTCACCAGTTAACGAATACACTGAAGATAATGTACATTTATAAACACATATATGTTCCTAGAACAAAAAAGGAAAAACAGGTCAATTGTTGCTGCAAGGCTTATGAGCATACTGCATGGATTGCAGCAATATCCAGTTCCTGCTGCACAGGACAAAAAAAGGTTCCTTAATGACCATGTTCTTTGGGTTCTGCTGAAGAAGAGCTATTTTGCTTTTCAGCTATCCAGTCCCCTGACCAGGCAATTCTCAGATGTCCTTCAGTAGAGCATACTCAGACAAGGCTGCACTTATTCTCAGCAGCAACAACTTTAGTACTAATGCCAGCGCTTCCACCATCTATAACCCTCTCTGCTTTACATCCACCTTGAACTTCAACTTGATTCTTTTCTGTCTGTTTTCCACATTATCCAGTGCCTTATAAGGTGAGTGTAATATAAACTCCTTCCTCCATGCTGAGGGAATGAGACAGGAATCATGAAGAGCAAGAAGCCAGGGAGATAACAGAACAATCAAGACCTGAATACACACCCAGCTCTAGCACACTGAGACTGGTGCTGGGGTTAATCACAGCAATGCCTTACCTGACAGCAAGGGCTGCATGTTGAATATTTCAGTGTTGTAGACATTAAGTTGCCCAGAGTCCTTGTCTAACACACCAACAAAATACCTGTGAAGAACAGGGACAAACAATTAGTGAAAGACAGTCCAAAGGAGACAACATTTTAAAATTCACAGTGTACAGCCATGTGTATTTCCCATGCCCTGCCAATTCTTTTGCCTTGGATTTTCAGGCACGTTCAGAATGTCACAATAAAACAAGTTACCTACAATGCATGCACTATAAGTATGTATATAAAAAGATAAACTCATTGCTCTAAGTTAATGAAGAAGCCTTTTGACATTTCCATTACCTCCAAAATGTGGAGAAAGCCTAGGTGCCAGAGTGCTGCTGTTCTCTTTTGCCATTTCTGATGTGTCAGAACCCTCAGTTTCTCAGTGCTTTTATGCAGCTTGCTCTGCTTTTAAAACCGTCTTCCCTCTGGCCAGCTCTCTGCTTTGTACTTTAAGTCCTCAGAACTTCCCTGACACTGCCATCTCTAAAACTGGATAATTTCTTAGATTAATTCTTTTGTGTCCTACACTCCAGAGGTGCAAGCCCAAGTGGTTTGTGCTGCTCCTCACGTCTTGTGACCCACCAGTAACCAGCTGCACATCACCCTTGGCTTATGCTGACTGGGAATCAACTGCACCAGTTTCTTGTCCAGCCGGAGTCCATTTCATGTGATCCCTTCCAACTGGTGCCCAGACTTGCTCTGCTACCTAACACATCTGCCTAAAACTCAGGACACACTTCCTGAAGACAAAACTTGCTCGCACACCAGAGCTGCTTGCAGTACTCTCTCTGCAACTGCTTCCAGAGGAGCTGCCCCAGCACAGTGGGACTCACAGGCCCTCACCAGCCACAGAGGATCTCTGGGCAGATGCTGCTGCCCCAGGATGCCCAGAGGTGCAGCTGAGTCCTCAACTTTCCACTCAGAATAGACTGGACTGTTTGCTCTGAGGTTGTTTCTGCTCCCTGTTATGCCGCGTTAGCAGCTGTGAGTGCACAGTTTAAGTCTGAGCTCTGGGAACAGATCCACTGGAGAAAATTCTCATGCTGAAGCAGATGTGTGAAGAAAGGGACAGGAGGATGGGTTGGAAAACTCCAAACAAAAGCAAGTAATGACTTAACTGATTCTTGCCTGCATCTCTGGATATCCTGAGGCACACGCACACCCAATGCAAAGCCCATACATTGGAAGAGAGCTTGCCTCGTTAGTTTCCACAGCTAAGGATCTTCACAGCTGCATACAGGAACCACTCAAGCCACGAAACCCATTTCAATCAGCAGTGTGAAATGTTCAGAGATGAGTGCTAAATCTCCCTAGAAATAATACGGCCTTAATACTTGTATCATATGTATTCATTAAGCTAAAAGTATCTTTCCAAAATCAAGAAGAAAAAAACCCTATGGTGCCTTTTTGCAGCTACAATATCTTAAACTGAAGACTGCTACATCTGAAGAGCCAGTTCTTCTGGTTTCAGTGCTTGGAAAGAACAAAGATCGGTATTACCATATTTTGAAAGACTATTTGCAGAGGTGAAACCAGTTCCTTCAACAGAATTACTGAACAGAACAGACCATTTCAGCTGTGAAGACCTGTCAGGCATGGAACCTCTCAGACACCATCAGGTCAGCTTGGTCCAGCTTGAGAAGAGAGGAGCTATGTCAGTGAACTGTGTGGACAACCGCAGTGGAACTGCAGGGCAGAGCACTCAGTTCCAAGAGCCTGACATGCACACTACTTGCATTTTAGTGTTGCAAAGTGAGCAAGAGCAGTAACATGCACCAAAGGAGAAAAGAAACATCACTGGATCTAACAAGGCAAGATTATTTCACACTGGGTCTCCTCCTGTTTTGTGTTCTCCTAGTAGAGAATAATCTCACACACTACTTCCCCAGTCCCCATGTGACAAAGGCCACACCTCTTAAACCAGGACATGTGAAGGCTGATGATTCCACCAATGCTTCTTCTCCCAGTGCACAGCACAGACAGCTTATTAGTTCACAAAGAAGCCCCATGCTGTGGATCTGAAATTACATGGTGATCAACAACCCTGGGGGGTTTCTGGGCAGCAGCAGATGATCTTGGCCATTTCTTAATCTTCACTTCTTAGCTTGCTGTTATTGCTAAGTTTCAGCAACACCAAATCTCCTCGCTCTGCCCTTTGTGAGGCCTTTTCAAAGACACTCTGTTTGTATGTAAGCTCCTCACTTCCCAAGTTGTACCTCATGTATACAAACAGGGCAGCTGTCAGGTGCTGGAGTCTCCAGTTAAAATCCTGTTGACTCAAAGTATATCCTCGGTGGGACCTTCTGAGCTAGGAACTGTGTGTCTGAGCAATACCTTTGCTTCCACCTCCATGCTCCCACCCCCACTTTGCCAGGAACCTGTACCTGCACAGGGAGTTGCCGTTTGTTATTCCACTGCTGAAGTTATTCCCCACATATGAAAGCCTATCCGTTTCAGAGACCTATAAAACAAATCAAAATACAGGGCTGTGAAAAACTTCTGCATCCACTTTATTTTCCCTATTGCCACAGAGCTCTGTATTCCCAGGCACTGGACATTGGTCACACGTAGGCAAACTTTTGTTCATTTTGCACAGGCTTCACATCAGGCCAAAGCCTTAAAAAGACAGACAGTGTTTCTTGCAGCTGGAGCTCACCATGGCACCTAATTCTACCTCAGCTTTCACTAGGTCAGAAGATAAGGAAACATTGGAAAGGAATCATGGGAATTAGACCCTATCAGTGTAGCAAACTCAGGCATGAGGGCAGCTATAATGCCTCCCTGTGCTGACCACCACACTTCAATCCAGAAGCAACAGTTTCTGAAAAAAATTGTTTTTCCTCACAAAGTCATCAGTGGAGCGATCTGGCCTCTGCCAGGCTGTTCACAGCACCACTTCCAGTGCTTTAGGGTCCTTAGCAAAGCTGCTCCAAGCATCCAGCCAGGAAAACACTTACAGGTTCCAGTCTGGGCCAAAGGTGCCCACGGGCATTTGCTGCGATGGGGGTAGCCCCAGGGTCAGGAACTGCACCAGCCCCAATGGGCTGCGGCCTCCTGCATTCCTGAGTGTGCCCTTACCAGGATCCTCCAGTGCTTCCCCCGGGGATGGGTCGTGTCCTTGTGCCGGTACATGGTGAACCGCATGAAGTCGAAGCACTGCAGCCTGCCGTTGGAGAACTGCACTGTAAGCAAAGGAGGTGGAGAGAGGCCTCAGACAGGGAAGAGGCTGTTGCACCGTGGGGGACACACAGAGGGGCAATGACCCCAGGGGACACACAGAGAGGGACAATGATGCTGGCGGTGGGGACACACAGAGGGGTGATGTCCCCTCAGGGGAGGGGACAGACACACACCAGAGAGGTGATGATGCTGCTGTGGAGGGGACACAAAGCAGTGGTAGGATGAGAGGAAACAGTTTTAAGTTGATAGAGGGGACATTTAAACTGGATAGAAGGAAGAGATGTTTCTCTGTGAGGGTGGGGAGGCCCTAACTTAGGTTGCCCAGAGCAGTGGTGGCTGCCCCATCCCTGGAGGTGTTCAGGGTCAGGCTAGATGGGGCTTGGAGCCCCTGATCCAGTGGGAGGTGACCCTGTTTCTACAGGGACGTTGGACTGAATGATCTGTAAAGGTCCCTTCCAACCCAATCCATTCTCTTGATTCTATCATATAGTTCTGTGAACTTGGTTGCATTTGATTTTGTTCTTTGTTTGGCTTCCTGGCAGTGGCTCAAGGTTGCAATGTGGTTTGAACTGTGTCCTTTAGTAAGGGACGTGGTAGTATGGTTTTAAATAGATCATTATGTGGAGTTATTTTTCACACTATTTTATCATGAGTTAACTTCAAGAAGTGGGATAGAAGGTTTTTTGTGATAATGCAGTAGTTTCAGTGCAAGTAAACCTAAGTACCTGCCTTGGTACAGCTCAAGTGTTGGAGCAAAGGGCTGTGGTGGCAAAAGGGGCCATGTGTCTACTGAGTTATCGGTGCTAATTGTTCAAGAAATAGAGAGAAACCATATAAAGAAATTGTTGGTATTACAAGGAGTAGGAATGCATGCTAATAAAGCTGAATTTAAGGGAAAAAAATCCATCCCTTCTTCTGTCACGTGCTTGCGTTCTATGCTCCTGCGTCCCACCTGCCTGTCTGGGCGTGAGCTGCGCGGGGGCCTGGCTTGGGGCGCACACCCACCAGCGGTTCGTCATGTGTCCTTTATGGGAGTCCATTGTCACAGAGGGGCAGTGACGGCGGGGGGTGTACAGCACAGGGACGATAAGCCGGGGGGCACAGAAGGTCCCGCACTCCGACCCCCCGCCCGCAGCCCCGTCCCGGCCTACCCATTGCCGCCGGTTGCCCGGCCTCCGGGTCACCACGGTAGCACCAGCTGGCGGTGGGTGCGGCCCCGGCGCTTTCCTCCATGGCTCCCGCTCCTGACCCAGTTCGCGGCGCTTCCCTGACGTCACTTCCGGCGGCCACTGGCGAGCTGCACTGTAGCGTCACTTCCGATGGGCGCACGGATCCTCGACGTCACTTCCGGCGGGGCTCTGGGCCGAGCTGCACGGGCGTGCCCGGAGCTGCCGTCTCCCGCCGCTCCCGCAGCACCCGCAGGTGAGCGGGGCCGGCAGTGCCCCTCACCCAATCCGGGCCTGACCCTCCCTGGCCTCCTGCCCTTCCTTTCTTTTTTCCCTCCTGTTCCCGGTTTCCTTACTTTTTTCTTTCCAGGCCCTTGCCCCTCCCTCTTCCCTTTCCCCCTCCCTCTTCCCTTTCCCCCTCCCTCTTCCCTTTCCCCCTCCCTCTTCCCTTTCCCCCTCCCTCTTCCCTTTCCCCCTCCCTCTTCCCTTTCCCCCTCCCTCTTCCCTTTCCCCCTCCCTCTTCCCTTTCCCCCTCCCTCTTCCCCCTCTCGCTTCTCCCTCCCTCTTCCTCTTCCCTTCCTCCTCCTCCCTCTTCCTTTTCCCTTCCCCCTCCTTCTTTCTCTTTGCTTCCCCCTCCTCTTCCTTTCCTTTCCTTTCTTTTCTTTTCTTTTCCTTTCTTTTCCTTTCTTTTCCTTTCTTTTCCTTTCTTTTCCTTTCTTTTCCTTTCTTTTCCTTTCTTTTCCTTTCTTTTCCTTTCTTTTCCTTTCTTTTCCTTTCTTTTCCTTTCTTTTCCTTTCTTTTCCTTTCTTTTCCTTTCTTTTCCTTTCTTTTCCTTTCTTTTCCTTTCTTTTCCTTTCCTTTCCTTTCCTCTTCTTTCCTTTCCTCTTCTTCTTTCCTTTCCTCTTCCCCTTCCTCCTGTCTTTCATCTTCCTCTTTCCTTTCCCCTTCTCTTCCTTTTTCCTCTGCCTTTCCCCTTTTCTTCCTCTACCTTTCCCCCTTCCTTCCTCTTCCTTTTCCCCTTTCCTTCCTCTTCCATTTCCTTCCTCCTCCCTTTCCCCTTTCCTTCCTCCTCCCTTTCCCCTTTCCTTCCTCCTCCCTTTCCCCTTTCCTTCCTCCTCCCTTCCCTTTCTTGGTCCTTGCCCTTTCCCTTTCCTCCTAGGCCTCCCTTGCTTCCCTTTTCTGCTGTGGGTGGGCCAGACGCAGTGCCTGCAGGTGGGGAGCACAGGAAGTGGGCTCAGGGGGGTCTGATGGGGCTGGGGTAGCATGGCTCCACTGCCCTTGAGAAGAGCCCGCTGGACATTCCAGCTTCTGGACCCAGTGCCCTTCATAGGGACCCATCCATATGGAGCCAGGGCTCCCCAGCCCCACTGAGGCAGAGGGTGTCCTGTCAAATTGCTGGGCCCATGGCTGTGGGGCAGCAGCAGCAAGTTTGGAACATGTTCCCATGGAATGCAGCTGGTGCTCAGCCTCAGTGTGGGGCTACTCAGGGTGCACTGGGCTCTGGCCTAGTTGGGGCACACAGTGCTGCGCTGCTGAGTGCCAGGTGCTGCGTTTGGTGAGGAGCATGTGGGGCTTTCTGTGTGTGTAAGGTGCACAATGTGATTTTGGGTGTATTCTTAAGTGCTGGTGGTGGAGGATGGAATGCAGGTGCTGCCTTGAGACTTGTGAGAAACAAAACTTGGATATTCCAAGTGATGTGAAAAATTAATAGAAGAAAAGGTAAAGTGGCTCCCAGTGCCTTCAGGAATGAGCACAGGAGCAACAGCCATTCCGTTTGCTAGCTAGTTTTCAAAGAAATATCATCACATGCTGTGTTACAAACTGGGTTCTGCCTTCTTGTACTGGATGCAGTTGTTGGATTATAACCTCTCTTGTGGAGGACGGCATGAGTGGGGCAGCATTCCATGTGCTGCTGATGTGCAGGAGCTGCGCTCTCTGTGATGTCGGTGCTCTCTCCGTTGCACTGAGTGCAGGGGCTGCTCACGGTGATGCTGACAACAGTCAGGATGGGGACCTTTGCAGCCTGCTTCAAACCCATGCATTGTGCAGCAAGGGAGATCTGGTGTGGTGTCTGTGTGGAAGCAGTTAGGGGCGTTACCACCTCTGAACTGACAAGAGCTCTACATGTTTTCTTCCACCTTTCAAAAATTACTCAGAAGGAATTTACTTAATTGAGCATAAAACATTTAAGTAATGTAAATTATTACCTGCTAGCGTGGCTTTTAAGCTGTGCCTAGGACAGTGTGTTCTCTTTAATACTGCATTGGCACATGCTTATGTTTGGTTTCAAGGCCAGGTAGCAGGAGGGTATTGGGGTCGCTTATGGAGAGGACTAAGCCCATTCCAGCTGGCTCCAAGACAGATTCACAGCTGGCCAGAGGAGAACCAGTTGATAGTGGCATTAGTGCCTCTGTGATGACAGAAAGAAAGGGTAGAAAACACTGCACACCAACAGCTGGGAGTGAGACTGAGAGAAACAGCTGTGCAGACACCACAGTCAGTGAGGAAGGAGGGAGGAGCTCTGTACACCAGAGCAGAGGTTCCCCTGCAGCCTGTGGTGCAGATCATAGAGAAGAAGGCTGCAGGGAGCAGCTGTACATGCTCTGGAGGAGGCTGCTGACTGTGGAGAGCCCACACTGGAGCAGTTCAGGAAGGACTGCACCCTATGGAAAGGACTCACGCTGGAGCAGTTCATGAAGAACCACAGCCCGTGGGAAGGATGCGTGCTGCAGAGGTTCATGATGAACTGTCTTCCATGCTGGAGCAGGTGAAAGAGCATGAGGAAGAAGGAGCAGCAGAAATGAGGTGTTTTGAACTGATGCAGCCCCCATTCTCCTGTTCTGCTTGGGGGAGGAGGTAGAAGAGTCAGTAGTTAGGTTGAGCATGGGAAGAAGGGTGGGGGAAGGTCACTGTAGTTTTGTTTTTCTTTCTGTCCTGCTTTGTTATTTATTTGTGGTACATGAATTTTATCTTCTCCAAGTTGAGTGGTTTGTATAGTGATTGGTGGATGTTCTCCCTGTCTTAATCTCAACCCACAAAGTTTTCACCTTACTTTCTCCTCCATCTTGCTGAGAAGGGGAAGAGGCAGAGTGTGCTGGCTCTGCAGCACATCGGAGCAGATACTTTCCCTTCTGAGGCTAAAACGTTCATGTTAGAAGCTGCATATTTAAAAGGAGTTTGTGGAGATTGGAGGCAGGTAGTTTTACAGTTCAGTAGTCACCTGCTGAACCAGTTTTGTGGCTGTTGTAATTTGCTTAGGCTGACGATGTGTAATGCTGATGAATCTGTTGTGCTGATGGAAAACTGATCTCTTGCTGATCTAAACCATTTCTTGGCAAAAGCAGGTCTATTCATTATGCAGTCAAAGCCAGATTCATCGGAACTAAAAGCTTACATGAGCAGAGGAATCACCAGGGAAGGTGGTGGTGGTGTTTAAAAATCATGAGTCTGTGATAGATAGTGAGGCTGAAGAGGTGAATTTAGAATCGATTGTGCGGCTGTCACAAGTCAGCCTGCACCCATGTACCTTCATTGGAAGCATTGCTGGGCTGAAGGGTCTGGAGACCAAGCAATGGATCACAAGACTGGGAGGATGTGAGTGGGACTACCAGGAAGCAGGACTGTGGCTGTGTTGCAGGGAGTGTCTGTTTCCTCAGAGAACTCTGTCTGTTTCCTCAGTAGAGTCTAAGGAAACCTAGTCTTGTTGTAACTCCTTTCAGGGGCCCTCCTTGTAGCAGATGAGCTGTTCCTGTTTATTAGTCAGTTGGTGTTGCCACGGGCTGGTCTCTCAGTGTGCAGCAGCTTTTAGGGGATGAGGGAACACTGAGTGTTGTGCTCATCTCTTACTCTTCTTGGATGGGCTAGTGCAACCAGCAGGTGCATTCACAGTGTAGCTGATCCTTTCTAATTCTTAGAGAGTTGTCACTCGTCCTCCCTGGCAGCAGGGAGATAAAATGCATTCACTGAACCACCTGCAAACCTGGCCAAGGAAACCCCTTGGATGTGTTGTTGTGGGCTCAGCTGTTGGTCATGGAAGTCACTGTTGCAGGTCCTGTCAGGCTCACAAAAATGACTCTCCCGGCTGCTCTGGCCATGTTGTCGTATACAGGAAAGCAATGTCACTCTGCTTCATTTGTACAGAGCAAATCTAGAAATCTTTTTAACTGTTGTCAACTGTGATTCCACTGTATGTACAGCTTGGAAACACTCTGGGAGCAGAGAATGCACAATGTCTGTATTTCAAAGGGTCAAGGCTGGTTGAGAGTGTCAGAGAAACTGGAGGCTTCCATTGCTTCCTGCTTCTGTCACCCTACTCTACTGCGGGCTTGTTAAAAGCTAGCACAGCTGATAGTAGCACGCATCTTCTGAAACACTAGAAACACTGACTGCTGTCCAGATTTGTGTTTGTATTTTGACTTTCGGGGAGCTTTTTATGAAATATGTTATTTCAAGTGCAATGGTTAAGCACAGTAAAAGTGTGCTGTAGTGCATTGTGAAACGTAACTTAAGTGAAGAGACAAATCATAGAATCATAGAATAACCAGGTTGGTAGAGACCCACTGGATCATCAAGTCTAACCATTCCTATCAAACACTAAACCATGTCCCTCAGCACCTTGTCCACCCATCCCTTAAACACCTCCAGGGAAGGTGACTCAACCACCTCCCTGGGCAGACACTACCACTGCCCAGTGACCCTTTCTGTAAAAAACTTTTTCCTAATGTCCAGCCTGAATGGCCCCTGGAGGAGCCTGAGGCCATTCCTTCTTGTCCTGTCCCCTGTCACTTAGGAGAAGAGCCCAGCTCCTTCCTCTCCACAACCTCCTTTCAGGTAGTTGTAGAGAGCAATGAGGTCTCCCCNAGTTGGCTGTTGACCAACATTCCCAGGTCCCTCTCCTCCAGGTAGCTTTCTAGACAGACTTCTCCTAGTCTGTAGCTGCTTGGGGTTGTTGTGCACCAAGTGCAGGACCCGACATTTGGCCTTGTTGAACCTCATGCCATTAGACTCAGCCCAGCAGTCCAGCCTGTTCAGATCTCTTTGCAGAGCCTCCCTACCCTCCAGCAGATCCACACCTCCACCCAGCTTAGTGTCATCTGCACACTTGCTAAGGGAGCACTTGATGTGTGAAGTCTGTGACAATTTTGACATTACTGAAGTTCGTGACGTCTTTAGCCATTGTGACGTCAGTGACATCTGTGACGTCTGTTACTATTGTGTAATCAGTGACACCTGTCATGCCTGTGACTATTGTGACATCAGTGAAATCTGTGACATTTGTGGTTATTGTGACATCACTGTAATCTGTAACATCTGTGACATCTGTGACATTTGTAATATCTCTTGCATCTCTGATATTGTGACATAAGTGACACCTTATGTCATCTGTGACAATTGTGACATCACTGAAATCTACGTTCTCTGACTTTTGTAACACCAGTTACATCTGTGAGTCTTACTATTGTAACATCAGTGTAATCTGTGATGTCTGTGACGATTGTGATATCAGAGAAGTATGTGATGTCATTGACTATTGTGACATCACTGAAATCTTTCACGTCTGTTACGATTGTGAAAGATTTCAGTGACATTTGTTACATCTGTTGTGTCTGTGACAATTTTGACATCGGTGACATCTTTGATGTCTGTGATGTTATAACAGTTGTGACATCAGTGACATCTGTCATGCCTGTGATGATTGTGAAATCAATGACATCTGTGAAATCTGTGACTTTGGTGAATAATGTGTCATCAGGGGTATTTGTGATGTTTGTGGCATCTCTGAATATTGTGACATCAGTGATATCTGTGACTATTGTGACATCACTGATATTTGTGACGTCTTTGAGTATTCTAACACCAGTGACATCTCTGTTGACTGTGACTATTTTCACATTAGTGACATTGTTACATATTTGACTATTGTGACATCAGTGCCATCAGTTATGTCTGTGAATATTGTGAATATTGACTGTGACTATTGTGATATCAGTGACATGACTATTGTGACATCTTTCATATTTGTGATTTCAGTGGATCTGTGTCTGTTGTGACATAAGTGACATCTATATTGACTGTGACTATTGTGATATCAGTGACATCCATGTCCTCTGTGACTTTTTTGACAACAGTTGTGTCTCTGAGGTTTTTTACTATTGTGACACAGTGTAATCTCTAAGGTCTGTGATGACTGTGACGTCTATGTATTGTGTGATGTCTGTAACGATTGTGACATCAGTGACATTGGTGATGACTGTGGCATCACAGACAATTGTGACATCAGTGACAGCTGTCACATCAGTGACTATTGTGACATCAGTGCCATCTGTAATATGTGACGATTGTGACATTAGTTTAATCTGTGACAATGTCATATGGCCCTCTAAAATTTTGGATTACACCAGGGATTCCTGCAGGTTTGGAGCCTGGAATATCAAATGGGGTTTGAGGTGTCCTTTGTTTACATGATAAGGAAAAAACCAAGTACCTTGTTTGAAGTTTTCAGTAGTGTGTCTGTGAGATTTCTTCTGGGATTGTTCAGCCGAGTGGTGTTGTTGAGGCAGCTTTTGTTGTTGGTTTTAGCAAAATGAAATCAATTACATTGCAAATGTTAAAAAAAACTTTTACGGGGCAATTTAGGGATGGCATCCAGAATGACCTGGACAGGCTAGATGAGTGGGTCTGTGTGGGAGAGTGGCTTTCCCAGCAAGGCCATGGCTCATTCCAACAGCTACTAGATAACTCCTCTGTGTAGCAACCTTCTATATCTTACCACCTGCAACATAGCAAGGCCAAGATGCCCCTGCTGTACAACAACAGGATGCTAAGCAAGAGATACTGAGCCTGGGAAATGAAGAACTTAGACACAACTGTAGCCTGCAAGTAGAAGAAAACATGTAGTCATGATTTTTAAGAAGTAGCCAATTAGAAGTGTGTTGTTAAGTAAACGCCTCTCCTATGCCTTGTTAAGAAAACTATATAACCTGTAAGCTCTTGCTAATAAACTGAAGCTTGTTTATCAGTCATACTGATTGTGTAGAGCTTCCCCCCTCTGCGATAGGTCTGTGTGAACCTCATGAGGTTAAACAAGGCCAAGTGCTAGGTCCCACACTGGGGTCAGGGCAATCCTTGGTTTCACTACAGGCTGCGGTATGATGTGATTAGGACCAGCCCTGAGGAGAAGGGCTTGGCATGTCAGTGGACAAAAAGCTGGGCATGAGTCAACAATGTGCACTTGCAGCCCAGAAAGCGAGCCTGGGCTGCATCCAAAGCAGTGGGACCAGCAAGGCCAGGGAAGAGATTCTGTCTGTCTGCCCTGCATTCAGTTCTGGAGTCCCCAGCACAAAGGATATGTTGGAGCAAATCTAGAGGAGGCCACAGAGCTGATCTGAGAGTTGGAGCACCTCCTGTATGAGAAGAGGCTGGGAGAGTTGGGGTTGTTCAGCGTGAAGTAGAGAAGGCTTCAGGGAGACATTAGAGCAGGCTCCAGTACTGAAAGGGGCTCCAGGAAAGCTGGGGAGGGGCTCTTTCTCAGGGAGTGCAATGGTAGGATGAGAGGGAACAGTTTTAAGTTGATAGAGGGGACATTTAAACTGGATAGAAGGAAGAGATGTTTCTCTGTGAGGGTGGGGAGGCCCTAACTTAGGTTGCCCAGAGCAGTGGTGGCTGCCCCATCCCTGGAGGTGTTCAGGGTCAGGCTAGATGGGGCTTGGAGCCCCTGATCCAGTGGGAGGTGACCCTGTTTCTACAGGGACGTTGGACTGAATGATCTGTAAAGGTCCCTTCCAACCCAATCCATTCTCTTGATTCTATCATATAGTTCTGTGAACTTGGTTGCATTTGATTTTGTTCTTTGTTTGGCTTCCTGGCAGTGGCTCAAGGTTGCAATGTGGTTTGAACTGTGTCCTTTAGTAAGGGACGTGGTAGTATGGTTTTAAATAGATCATTATGTGGAGTTATTTTTCACACTATTTTATCATGAGTTAACTTCAAGAAGTGGGATAGAAGGTTTTTTGTGATAATGCAGTAGTTTCAGTGCAAGTAAACCTAAGTACCTGCCTTGGTACAGCTCAAGTGTTGGAGCAAAGGGCTGTGGTGGCAAAAGGGGCCATGTGTCTACTGAGTTATCGGTGCTAATTGTTCAAGAAATAGAGAGAAACCATATAAAGAAATTGTTGGTATTACAAGGAGTAGGAATGCATGCTAATAAAGCTGAATTTAAGGGAAAAAAATCCATCCCTTCTTCTGTCACATGCTTGCGTTCTGTGCTCCTGCGTCCCACCTGCCTGTCTGGGCGTGAGCTGCGCGGGGGCCTGGCTTGGGGCGCACACCCACCAGTGGTTGGTCATGTGTCCTTTATGGGAGTTCATTATCACTCTGTGAGGAGCAGGACTTACAAGGTTGGCTCCTGCTGTAACCAGACACCAGCTTCAGCCTGTGGGAATTAAGTATCTTGGCTGTCTTACCTCCTGTTTGCTAAGTTTGTTTGGGCTGGCAGAGCCCCTGAGGGTGATGGGAAGTGGACAAATAGGCTTTGTCGCTGTGGGCTGTAGGTCTTCCTCCTAGAATTCCAAAACACTTCCACATCGGCTTCCCAGTTAGAAATCTGTAATCCTGATACTTTTTTTGTCATGGCAGGCTTTGTTTAGGAACTGTAAGCCTTACCTTCATCCATGTATGCGAGGAATGTTGTGCTCTGTGTCGCTCTTTGTGCTCCAGACCGGGCACCTTTGCACAGCCTGAGGGAGTGCAGAGGGGGAGCCCAGGCAGAACTGTATGGAGCTGCTCCTGAGCTTGTCCCTGCAGCTAAACGCAGGGCAGCTGTAGTCCCAGTTTCCCACACACAGGTAGAGGAAAGGGAAATTGGGGAGAGACAGAATTATGGGTTGGAAACTAATCAGCTTTAATGAAACAATAATAGTAGTAGTAATAATAATAATGAAAATACTAAAATAAATTATATGTAATATACAAGATTGAACATCCTGATGATGACACGTCACCACAGATGAATCATAGAATCACCAGGTTGGAAAAGACCCACCGGATCATTGAGTCCAGCTATTCCTATCAAACACTAAACCATGTCCCTCAGCACCTTGTCCAACCATACCTTAAACACCTCCAGGGAAGACGACTCAACCACCTCCCTGGGCAGGCTGTGCCAGTGCCCAATGACCCTTTCCCTGAAATTTTTTTTCCTAATGTTCAGCATAGATCTCCCTGGCAGAGCTTGAGGCCATTGCAGGCACTGGGAAGGTCCTGGGCTGGACTCAGCAGCAGACAGGAGCTGGATTCAGCAATGCATAGATCAGAATCACAGGCTGATGGATGGGTGAGATCCTTACTGGATGTCAGCTATTGAAGAAAAGGGCGTGATCCTTGCAATTCCTTAGTTCTGTACAGAGTGCGGTGTATATGGCCCAGAATACTGTGTTGGTCAATTTGGAGTCACAACTCCTGTCTGCTCCTCCCTGTGGGAATGACCCTTTTTTGCCCTTTTGACTTACAGCATTCCACCAGGTTGAGGATTACCTTGGTTTCCATAGGAACAGGAATAAGCAGTAGCCTTTCTGCTTACCAGTGCTCCATTGCTTTGGTGAAAACTATAAATTTTAAGTGTTATCACCTCCAGAGACAGACACTGTCTGGAAAAAATGTTGCCAACTCTCAGAAAAGGAAGTTACTCCCCTTAGCAAGTGTGCAGATGACACTAAGCTGGGTGGAAGTGTAGATCTGCTGGAGGGTAGGGAGGCTCTGCAAAGAGATCTGAACAGGCTGGACTGCTGGGCTGAGTCTAATGGCATGAGGTTCAACAAGGCCAAATGTCGGGTCCTGCACTTGGTGCACAACAACCCCAAGCAGCTACAGACTAGGAGAAGTCTGTCTAGAAAGCTACCTGGAGGAGAGGGACCTGGGAATGTTGGTCAACAGCCAACTGAACACGAGCNGAGCTGGGGTTGTTTAGCCTGGAGAAGAGGAGGCTGAGGGGAGACCTCATTGCTCTCTACAACTACCTGAAAGGAGGTTGTGGAGAGGAAGGAGCTGGGCTCTTCTCCTAAGTGACAGGGGACAGGACAAGAAGGAATGGCCTCAGGCTCCTCCAGGGGCCATTCAGGCTGGACATTAGGAAAAAGTTTTTTACAGAAAGGGTCACTGGGCAGTGGTAGTGTCTGCCCAGGGAGGTGGTTGTTTAAGGGATGGGTGGACAAGGTGCTGAGGGACATGGTTTAGTGTTTGATAGGAATGGTTAGACTTGATGATCCAGTGGGTCTCTACCAACCTGGTTATTCTATGATTCTACGATACTCAGAAGAGGCTGAGCTGAAAAAAACTGAAAACTTTGTCTGCTTTAGCTCAAACCTTGTGGCCAGCAGAGATCAGCCTGGGTGATCTGCTGGAGTGGTCTGAGAGTAAGGGGCTCTGTTCATCCTTAAGGGCAGGGCTGGGTTTGAAAATTTGAGTGCCTGTGGCTATAAGGGCAAGAATGCAGGATGCAGGTAGTTCCTGTGGCAGTCTGTTCTGGTGGCTGGAGCCAGGCTGTGGTCTTGAGCACACGCGTGGCTGCCGACTGCGGATGGGCAGGCTGGGAGTGCAGGACAGCTGCCTGAGGGGCCTACCTCGTGTGCCTGTTGGTCTTTTCTTGCAAGTGGACTTCACCCTGCTTCACCAGATGGCAGCAGGACGAGGCCTGTGGTGCTGCCTGTGTGGGTGGTGGTGGTGATTCAGCACTACTGCAGTTTGGGAAGTCACTGTAGTTAATGCCACAGTGTCCTTTGGTCCTGGTCCTTAGGGAAAAGAGGTTCCTTCCCTCTCCTGGTGTGGTGGGTACCTGGTGTTTTCTGGGTTGTCTCCTGGTGGGCTGTGGCATTGTTCACTACACAGATCATCCCATACAGCTGTGCAACTGTGAAATGGTTCCTTGGAGCTGTCACTCAGGTCTGGGGAGCAAAGTGAGGAGTTGACCAACATCCAGCCCCTAGGGAGCACGCTGATGCTCTAGGGAAGGTATTCTGAATGGAGAGAGAGTTCATTTATTGCTGTGGCAACTGTTCTCTTCCCCCACCAACACCTCCTCCTTCCTCTCTAGATTCCCCCTAGACCCTGTGTTTTAGTTCTGTGAAGAAAAGGACAGAGCATTGACTCTGGTGTAACACCTGGCCCGTCTTGGATGTGAGCAAAAGGAGTTTGAGTTGTAGAGTTCTTTGGCTGTCCCTGGTGACTTTCCAGAGACACCTGGCTGGAGAGGAGCATTCCTGACAGAGGAGGTTGTCTCTGGAACAAAGGAAGGTGTGAGTTTACCCAGGTGTGCATGAGCAGCAAAGGCAGACAGGGACTTGGCCGCCCTGTCCTCTGTCGCATTCCAGACACTTCCTGCTGGCACTTGTGCCTCTCTTCACAGGCTCCTGTCCTCCGTTTGTCTTGCTGCCGAGATCAGTGAGTTTCAGGGTCTGTTCTGTTGTTCCTCCTTCCTTCTACAACCACAGGAAGCAGTTCCTCACTTTCCTCTGTGTTATTCTCACAGAAAATGTGTAGAAATAAAAACTATGCAGTGGCAGTTTGTCTTGTTTAACATTCTTTTTTTGTTGGAAAATGTCATTGTATTTTTACTGTCAATTACACATTGGTAGGGAAAGATAAACAAAATCACTTTGTATCTGTATTTCTGTTTCTTATTTAAAAACGGTGTCAAATGCAGATTCTTCTGTTTTACTACATAGCTTCATGTAAGGGAGGCTGTCACACAGTACTTAATGAAATCTCAGTTCAGGTATCCAAGCATCACAGCCTCAGTGCTGCCAAATCAGGAGATTTTCAATGCCACTGGACCCTCATTGTTGCTAGAAAGCATAAAGTGCAATTTATTTCTTTGTTCTTTTCAAAATGCACAGGAACAAATTTCAGTTGGAGGCAACAAGTTTTTGCCAGGAGAAGTTTTGGGTTCTTGGTATTTTTGTAAAACTGTGGTCCTTTGATCCTATAGCTTTTGGCGAGGGGCAGGGTCCTTGGTGCAGTGGATTTGGTATGGGATCTTCCTCCAGCAAAGACCTGCACAGCTTGTGTCGTGGCCTTGGAGAAGGAGGTGGGTGAATGCCAGCTGCCTCTGCCAGGCAAGGGCAGCTGCTCTCCTGTTAGCTCCAGATGGGGGCTGAGGCAGGCAGCAGCTGTCCTGGAGATTTTGTGGCCTACTGGTTTTAGTCTTTGAGCTTTTACACTTGTGTGCCACCTCTTCTGTCATGAATTCAGATCTCTTTGCCTAATACAGTACTGATTCACTTAATTTTATATAGCTTGATAGTAGCCCAGGTGCAGCAAAGGCTGTGAACTTGAGAAGGTCCCTTTGTCCATGGGATTTAATAGGCAAGGAATCAGAAAGCGGCAGCAGTTCATTGCACACTGGTGTCTGTACCAACCTCCAGGCAGGCTGAAAATGGAGAGCATCTGCACCTAAGGCCTTCCTGCCCAAAGCTGCCTGTGGTGTCCTGTCCCTGACAGCACAAAGATTTGTTATTGAATGACAAGAAGTGTTACAGAGGGGAATTAATCTGCCCAGCCCTTCTGTAGCTATGGGAGGCTGGGGTTGTGGCTGAGGAGACCAGTGTTCCAAGTCCAGCACAGTTTGTTACTGTAGGGCTGACAGAAAAGGGGTCTGGCTCCGTACCCTTGCTGGATGGAGGGTACAGCTCATGCTTGTTCTGATCTGCCATCAGATGGTGTGACTGGCAGCCTTGCCCAAGTGCAGCCTCAGCACCCTCTGGGTTCTGATGAGGAGCAGAGTGGGAGAAGACAGGGTTATTGCGCAGGGAGTGATGGCATGCAGCATGTGTTTGCTTCATTTCCTCAGGAGAAACATAATCTCATGCTATTTGTAGAGTACCTCCTGAGCTAGTTCAAAAGTTTATACTTTTTAAAAGAGGATGGAGAGCCCTCCTGCTTTCCTGAAGATGGTAATGGTGATAACCCAAGGCTGGGGAATACTGCAAGTCTGCTTTCCTCGTTTGAGCTGAGTTGCAGCTGGAAGCCCAGGGATCTTTCTAATCCCACAGCTGCTTAGGTATGCACAAGTGTGCAAATCCATCAGTGATCAGTGTGTTGCATGGCTCTTTGAGCTTTCCTAGCATGGTCTGGTAGCAGTGTGTGTACTGAAGGCGGTGGTTCCTCTTCCCTGCCTCCCTGGCTGCCTTGTAATGTGCAGCAGAGGTGAACACAGAGCACCAAGCTGCTGTGGGTGCAGGAACCCCCTGTGACCATGTGCTGCCCTTCTCCATGCCTGTGACCTTGGGAGCTATTCTTCACCTATCTGAGAGTTTGCTTTTTCTGCGGATCCTCCCGACTAAACAGTTAATATGTGTCCTTAAAGGTGAACAAAACTACAATAATTAACAATCTTTATGTGCATCTGTACCTGTTTCCCTAAGGAGATAGCTGGCAGCTGCTATCTCTGGCCCTAGTGTGCCCTCCGAGCAAAGTCCTGGTGCAAAGTGAAACACCTGTGAAGAGTTTGAAATACAAGTGTTATTTCTGAGCAAACTGTTCTTTGCTGGTCAAACATGATGGTGGGAGTTGCATGCGATTTACTTATGTAGCTTGCGACCATGCATGTGCCCAAATGCAGCATGTGGTTTGTTTGCAACAGTTGTGCAATTGAGGACAGAATTTCTGCATTGGCAGACTTGCATTTCATCCCAGAGATGTAATTCTTTCTGTATGACCTTTTATTTTAGCTGCTTTACAGCATTGTGTCACATGATGCTGTGGAATTGCTTTTGAAAAGTAAACACGCACACAAAATTTTGTGTGTAATACGCTGTACACACAACCTTTCCGTTCCCCGGATCTTACGCTTTGTTGGTTTGTCATGAGAAGAAGTAGAAATACCACAGAAAGTCAGATGTTTTGTCAGAAGTCTACTAAGATTTGACTTAGGTTCTGTTAACAGGAATTTGAGTAAAAAAGGCCATGAGTCTGTCTTGTCGAGCAGTGCACCATTTTGTCAAGAGCTTCCCATAACATCCTCGTGGGCTGGGAAGGTTCATAAGGAACAGTAAGTACAGAGACAACCTTTAACATTGCCAAACTTTTCTATGTTATTGCCATTTTATTTATTTTGTGGGTAAAACAGATGAGTTCCAGTGCATCCTAGCTGATAAACTGTAGCAAGTAAGAGAATCTTATTGCACTTTGGATAAGTTAAAGTGTCAGTCTGGGATGAGAACTGACTGCTTGCTCCAGTGTCTCCCTTCCTCTCCATTAGCTCTTTTCTCTGTTTCTGTGTTGAAAGCAGATACTGGACTGACAGTTCTGCACAGTGCCTGGGAAACCACAGAGAAAGTCATTTTCTCAGTAGGTGAGGCTGGATTAAATGAGATGAAAATACAGTTCAGACCTTTCAGTGAGGGGTTATCTGATAGCATGAGCAATCTGTCAAAGGTTGCAGGGGATCACTTGCAATTAGAGGTTTTGAAAAAACAGGATTAAGTGTTTTGCTGCAGCATGTGTTTGGGTTCGGACTAGAGCTAATGGAGGTGCAATGACCTTTTGTTCAGTCTGCAGTAGTGCAGCCTGTGTCACCTCTGTTGCTGAGGTGGCTGTTGTGCCTGTGTCTTCTTCCTCGTCCTCCTCTGCGGGGTTGCCAGCTTTGACACAGGAACAATGTCATCAGTTATTGTCCATCTGCCTTTCAGCTGTCATCTTCTGGTTTGTAAACTAGTTTTTGCTGTGGTCTGTGGTCTGAACTGGATTTCAGGCATTTTTAATATTATAGTTTCTTCTCTCTTGTTTTATAGGATCATGGATTTCCCAGGGCACTTCGAGCAAATCTTTCAGCAGCTCAACTACCAGAGGCTTCATGGCCAGCTCTGCGACTGTGTCATTGTGGTAGGAAACAGGCATTTCAAAGCACACCGCTCTGTCCTAGCAGCATGTAGCACTCACTTCCGCGCTCTGTTTACCGTAGCAGAAGGAGATCAGACTATGAATATGATTCAGCTGGACAGCGAAGTGGTGACAGCAGAAGCCTTCGCTGCGCTGATAGACATGATGTATACTTCCACACTAATGCTTGGAGAGAGTAACGTCATGGATGTCTTGCTGGCAGCTTCTCACTTACATTTGAACTCTGTTGTTAAAGCATGCAAACACTACCTTACTACCAGGACACTGCCGATGTCTCCACCAAATGATCGAGTTCAAGAGCAGAATGCCCGCATGCAGAGGTCTTTCATGCTCCAGCAGCTTGGGCTGAGCATCGTGAGCTCAGCCTTAAATTCCACTCAGAGCACAGAGGAACAACCAAATACCATGAGTTCCTCAATGAGAAGTAATGTTGAGCAGCGCACTACATTTCCGATCCGCCGTCTCCACAAGCGTAAACAATCTTCAGAGGATCGGGCCAGGCAGCGCATCAGGCCTGCAATGGATGAGTCTGTTTCTGATGTGAACGCAGAGAGCGGGCAGTCAGTAGTTCATTCACGGGAAGACTTCTTCTCCCCAGATTCACTGAAGATTGTGGACAATGCTAAGGCCGATGCTGTTGCTGATAACCAGGAGGACAATACTATTATGTTTGATCAGTCTTTCAGTGCTCAGGAAGATGCTCAAGTGCCCAGCCAGTCTGACAATAGCGGAGGAAACATTTCACAGATGTCCATGGCATCCCAGGCAACGCAGGTGGAAACCAGCTTTGACCAGGAAGCTGCTTCTGAGAAGACCAGCTTCCCATGTGAGAATCCAGAGGTGAGTCTGAATGAAAAAGAGCACATGAGAGTTGTGGTGAAGTCTGAGCCCCTTAGTTCTCCAGAGCCTCAGGATGAAGTGAGCGATGTCACTTCCCAGGCAGAGGGCAGCGAGTCTGTTGAGGTGGAAGGAGGAGTGGTGAGTGCAGAGAAGATAGAACTGAGTCCTGAGAGCAGTGATCGTAGCTTTTCTGACCCACAGTCCAGTACTGACAGGGTGGGGGATATCCATATTATGGAGGTGTCAAATAACCTGGAGCACAAGTCTTCTTTCAGCATCTCAAATTTTCTGAACAAAAGCAGGGGTGGGGGCTTCAGTGCTAGTCAGAACAGCGATGACAACATTCCAAACACTACCAGTGACTGCAGAATGGACGGTGACACCTCTTACCTGATGAGCCCGGAGTCGGGGCCTGCTGGTGGCCATTCGACTGCCACAGTCTCTCACGTCGAGAATCCGTTCAGTGAGCCTGCAGACTCTCATTTTGTGAGACCGATGCAGGAAGTGATGAGTCTCCCTTGTGTGCAGACTTCTGGGTACCGAGCAGCAGAACAATTTGGTGTGGATTTTCCACGGTCAGGCTTTGGCTTGCACTCTCTGTCAAGGTCAATGATGGGCTCAGTAAGAGGTGGAGCCAGCAGCTTCCCCGGCTACCGCCGCATAGCTCCCAAAATGCCTGTGGTGACCTCTGTCAGGAGCTCCCAGCTGCAGGATAACTCATCCAGTTCCCAGCTGATCATTAATGGGAGCACTTCTTTTGAAAATGGGCATTCCTCTCAGCCAGGTCCGCCACAGCTGACCAGGGCATCAGCGGATGTCCTGTCAAAATGCAAGAAGGCCTTATCTGAGCACAACGTGTTGGTTGTGGAAGGTGCACGCAAGTACGCATGCAAGATCTGCTGCAAGACGTTCTTAACTTTGACAGACTGCAAGAAACACATCCGCGTGCACACAGGGGAAAAGCCTTATGCCTGCCTGAAGTGTGGCAAGCGGTTCAGCCAGTCCAGCCACCTCTACAAACACTCCAAGACCACTTGCCTGAGGTGGCAGAGCAGCAATCTGCCTAGCACTTTGCTTTAACCTTCCCCACCCTGGCTCTGGGGGAACACTGGGATGAACTCTGGGACCTGAATGACTTGCAGGAACTTGAGCGCTGTTTCCTTTGAGGCTGCAGGCTCAGAGGCTGCTCCTGGTCAACAGACACTTCTGTGTGATTGTGCCACACACACAAAACTTGTGGTTCTGCAAATTGGGGATATTACTGTACCTACCTCACAGGGGTGTTGTGAGGCTCAAACAGCTGTAAGCAAAGGACTTGGCACCCGTGGGTGTTGCGCTGTGAGTGTGTGAGGCGTACTATGATGTACATTCAGGCCGTGGGCCTATGGGGATGCAATCCTTGCAGCTCGGCGGCTCCTTTGCAGGGTGGAGGGTTGAGAATAAAATTATCTCATGAAGTAGCACATTTCAACAGTGAGAAAAGTGCAAATTTCCTCTTTTTGTTTTTCCTGAAGTATTTTGTAAAAGTGAAAGCATTTAAACACATGACTGGTTAAACAAGCTGTGGCATTATGTACAGGCAGCAAGGCAAGAGAGTTACTGTAGTGAGCGCAGACTGTGTGTATGTAAGAGAGAAAATTGCCTGACATGATGCTTTTAAGTATACTAATTGTTAAAATAGTTGTAGGGTTATGAATGTATGTTTGGCTGTTTTGTAGTACAGGACACTGTGTAATGAAGGTGCTTAAATTCCAGACAAGTAACTTGGACTGCCAGATGTGTATATACTTTGAATATAGCAAGATCTGGATGTGTGACTGATTTTTTTTTTTTCCTGTAGAAACCTGTATTAAGTGATAAGTGAAGTACTGTTTCTTGTTTGTGCTACTTTTAGCAGTATTTTAACCAATTTGTATCTCCTCTGTTAAAATTCTATATACACAAAAATCTGAAAAGAGCTTGTCTTTGTCTGCTTTGTTATTTTCAAGGAGAGAGATAATTTGTGATGGCTTTTTTTACTGTGCAAGATGGCCTTTTGCTGATAATCCAGATGCCGATAGTCAACCTGATCCCCATTATTGCACAAGCAATAATTGTCCCTTCTGACACTCTTCTGGCTTTAATTTCCTCCTCTATACACTAACTTACTTTCCTTCACAAATAGTGATTGTTCTGTGGGTCAAACCAGTCAGGAATGATCCTCTCTTGCCATATTTATTTATGTCTCTCCATAAAATGTAGTTGCTGGATCCAGTCTTTCCACTTGAAATAGTGTCTTAAGTGTACTTTTCCACATAAATGAAAAAAAAATCTAGAATAAATGTGATTTAAACAAATAGCACTATACACTTTGGACAGCAGAAATTCAGTGGTTGTTGTTCTTCTAGGGAACCATGTAAATCTTATTTCAGTTGCCTCCTCTTTGATACTATCGCAGCTAATGTTGCCTGCAGGCTTTTTCTCTTGTTGAGAATGCATTAAAAATAAGTACTGGTGTTCATCGTGTTGGATTTCTCAGTGAAACTCTGGAGCACTTCTGCTGGTAGATGTTGCTGTGCCATGCCGGAGCCAGGCTAGCCTGTCCTCTCTGCTCAGGAGAGACACAGCATTCACAGTTCTTGGCATCTGAGCCATTCAGCAACAGCTTTATGGTAATATGAAACAAATCAGCAAGCCTTCCCCTTTTTATTTGATGTTGCATAGTGGATGTATCTTGTGTGAGGATATTCGGCAGCTGCATGGAATCTGCTACCCGGTAGTTGGCATTCTTGAACACCTGGGGCTTGTGTTGGGATGAACCAAAAATGAAAGCGTAATCCACTGTCCTGCAGGTTGTTTAGAGGGATGAACTGCCAAGCCTACGGCAGCACAGAAACCAGCTGTGACAGGCCAAGGGAAACATGGAAGGCTTTCCATCCTCGGCTTCATGTGATACAGTAGCTGCTAAGGAAGAAATGTGTCTTCATCTCTAATTATGCCTCTTCAGAAGAAGAAGAGAGCCAGATGTCTGCTAATGCATCATTTGTACCTGGAGCATCTGAGGTGAACAGGAACACAGAAACACGAGGAATGATTGGGTTGGTTCCTTTGAAACATTAAGGTTGTGTTAAAGGTTTTATTTAACAGTCATATTTCTGTTTGTTTATTTTATAAACATTAAGGAAATGTGCTGCATTTTTTAAAGCATTAGGATGTGCCACATTTTGGTTGATAATAATTTTGATATTGGGGACTAACAGCATTGAGCTAAAATAAACAATCTCACTGAAACATCAATAAAATGCAGTATTTTATACTTTAACGTCCTCTTGTGTTGCCTTATTAGTACTGTTCTGATTGTTGCATCTTCCTTGCATTTCTAGTGTTTTGTTTTAAAAGTAGGGTGGTGGTTTTTTACATTTCCAAACTTTCCTACAGTGCATCTGAATTCCTTGAATTTTTACGATGCATAGGAATAAAGCATTTGTGTGAGTAAGGAGATCAGAGTAATTGAGAAGCAATATGAGCAGTTAAACATACTTTATTGTACTTTTGATCTGGTTTTATGCATATTTTAATGTCATTGTGAAATATCAGTTCTTATGCAGGAGGAATTCTGCCTTCTTTTGTTAATAAAAAGTTCAACTTGGAGCATTTTTGAAAGCAGCAACTTTAAATTCCATTATTCCTTGACACCTGATGCCTCTGGAGGAGGACTGCACACCCTGTAGCTGGCTGGTTGCTTTCCATTTTTCCAGAAAGTATCTATTTCAGAGTGGGGTCTCCACTCAGCTGTCCTTACTGTAGGAGAATGTCTCATCTCAGAGAGCCGTGGTCAGTGAGGGTATCACCCTGAGTTCAGAATTCAGCTTCACAAGTGCTGCAGAGAGATCTCATTTGAAGACATTGGTATATTAGTGTTATCAAACATCTGAAAATAAACCATGCATTCTGTGGCACTGTCACTGACCTGATTTATTTGTTTAACACCATCCTGGTGTCTGCAACAGCCTGTTATGGACTGAACAAGTACTGCTTGTTAGCTGGTGTGGCTCCATGTGCTAGATCACCTGGCAGTGCCAGACAGTCCTCATGTCAGCACCTTTGTCGTGTGGGGCCATGCACATAGTGCTGCCTATGGCTGGTCTCCGGCTTCATGGCAGGGCTTTCTTGGTTGTGAGAGGACATGCAATATCTCATCAACAAGAAGTGGGTCTGTATTTGAGCCAGAATAAACTCTGGAAGGACTGCACTGTCCCATTGGGACCTTGTGAGCTTGTCTGCACCAGCACTGTGGCTGGAGTGGGCTTGTAGGGGTTTTGATCCCGCTCGGGGTGGTTTGGTGCCTCCTACAACCATAGCCTCGGTGTGGTGGGCTGTCCTGCTCCGGAGGTGCCAATAAACGTTTCATGTAGGTCACTGAGATGCTGTGCTGCTGCCTGACCTGCAGGGATTATTACTCCTGCCACAGCCTTGCTGGGAAGAGGTGTGTTGGCTGCATCTCGTTCATCACATGAAGGCTGGAAAGCCTGGGAATTCTGGGAGCATCCCCACTTATGCATGGAAACTACTGACTGTTTTTGCAGCTGTAGCAGCTCCCTGATGAGTTCACGTTGTGACTGCAGAGGTGCTGGTGCTGGCAAGGGAGCAAAGGGGCACTTGAAGGGCCTTCCAAATCTGCAACACAGGATGCCTGACGAAAGCTGCCTTGGTGACTTGATTAATAAAATGTATTAGTGCTAAATTGTGTGACATGATAATGTAATTCATGTCTTGAACCGACATCAAGGCAGTTAAATAATGCAAAAGCATAAAAGCAGCAGTCTGTAGTTTAAATACTGTGTTGCACTCATTTTTTCTTAATCAGCTGCTTGTAAGAAGGAATAACTGAACTGATGTCAGGTGGCAGAGGCTGCACATCAGTGCTGAGTGTGTGCCTCTGTGTTGGCGTGTGTGCTCAGCTGAGGCCTTGCATTCACTTACTGTATGGAATCGCTTTTAAAGGATTGCTGTTCCTGCCAGAGAAAACAGTCTTGGAAAGCCTGTGGGAAAGCTTCCCATTGGAAAACTTGTGCAGAGGCGTGGCTGTGTGCTCTGTCCTCTGCCGGTTGTCTCTGCAGATGGGACTTCCAGCAGGATCCACTGTAGTCTCACTAGGTCAGTCCATGGGAATCTCCTTTGTGTGAAACTCCCCAACTCACAGGAGGATTCCCCTGTCCAGGACCCCAGGGGAGGATGTGTTCCTGGGAATGGCTGGTGGAACAACAGTTTGTGCTTTGAGTGTGGAATGGCTGCAGCAGGAGCTCCTGCTTCTCTGGCAGTTTTGCCACCATTGCTGCTGGGGTCTGAACCTTGCAGGTGGCTGAAAATGGCAGGTGTGACACCCATCTACACAGCCACCACCTGTCCAGAGGGATGGCTTTCCTGTGCCTCTTCCCTCTGTGCTCCAGGCTCCTCCGGCTGTGAGCACATGGGGAATGAAGAAATGCCGCTTCCCACACAGCAGGCAAATGCAAGGCTCCTTGTTTGCATCACCACTGTCAGCCAAAGAACCACCAAAAGAGGCCACTTGGAAGACATCTGCAAAGTGGTTGTTACCCTTTAACATAAAGAAAAGCTTGTTCTTGTCAAGGACTGATGGTAAAAGCCTGTGCTTCAGTCAGTAACAATTTTATTCCTGGTAGAAAATGCACTTCGTAAGTGATTATTACTGTGGTTACTGAAATAATAACTACATGGAACCTGTAAAATCCATAATCCACTGTCACTGCTGCTGGCTGAATTCCTTGTGGGAAGACACTGATGCAGTGATCTGGAGCCCCTGCAGCTCGCTGCATTGACAGGCTGTGTAGCCGCTGGTGGCACAAAGTGTTGGCTCGTGGTTGTTGGCATGGAGTGTGCCCAGAGAGCGCTGAGCATGAAATCCTGCTCAGAGGCATTTGGCCTCGGCCAGAGACTCCGCAAGGCTTTTCTGTGCTTTGTGGTCAGCAGGCTCAGCTCTAACCAGCCACTCTCAGACATGCCTAAAAACTGACAGGTTCCTCCAAGCAGAGTGGAGAGAGAAAGTTAATGTTTCACAGTTCACAGGCTTTTAAGTGCTTTTGGAAAAAGTATTTTCAGTAAGGGCACATGAATGTTTTCTGCTGGCAGAACAAAATGATCCTCAGCTGTAGAAGGTGTTCTTAGAGGGACTGCACGGCACGACAGCAGCTTTGGTAGCTCTCACAGCCTTATTTACAATGTCCTGTCTATTTCTTAATGCACTTGGAGAATCAAATACCAGTGGCCGAAGACCAGTTCATTTGGACTTAACTATTTCTTGCATTATTAGTGTAATGGTTTGGCTTGAAACTCTCCCCCAGACCACCACAGTAAATCGCAGCCCCTCTCCCTTCCCCCCAGACCCTGCTGTACAAATCCAGGAGAAGGTAAGAGAGGCTGAGAATACAAAGAAAACAAAACAGGCAAAGGCTAAGTGAATATATATATAATGTATTAACACTAATATGTAACTAACATACTACATTGGTGGTTCAGTGGTAGAATTCTCTACTACATATACAATAATC
>WAAB01006105.1:50943-83684 GCA_013389865.1 Piaya cayana
GGAAGGTCCCCGCCCCCCTTGGAATTTTTGTTTTTTTTTTCCACAGCCACAATCTGTCTGTTTTTTTTTTTAAAGGGGCCAAAAAATCAAACTATGACAATTGGGGATCACAATAACCTCTCGGATATTTAGTCAATGTCCTTTGGCATTACAGCAAGTTCACCACTGCCAAAATCTTATGTGTCAAAATCAAAAACCACACAGACCAGCAAACTGACCTGGAGGATGTGTGCCCATGCAACACAACCAAGGTTTCCAAAGAAAAGTGAATCCTTCTGGCTTCTGTTAGGTCAATTGGAAACTTTCCAGCCAGTTGATGTACTCAGGACTCCTTTCCTGTTTCCAACAGAGCTAAAACCCATTCCTTGGTCAGCAGAGGTCTCATTAGGAACTTCCCAAACACTTTCTGGATGTGATGGGCAGGCGTACAGCAATCAGCAGCGCTTGTGAATCAAAACATATTGATAAACATGTCAGCTGCTCACTGATGCATGAAGCAAAGGTCTTCCCTTAGCTAGCCAGCATCAATAACTAATTAGTGAATGTCTTCCAATAGCTTTTATTGGTATCACATTATGGTTCAATTAACATCCAGGGAAATTCAAGCAGAGAATTCAGCATGAATGGCTTTGTGACAGGAAGAGAAGGACAGAGAGTACTGGAGGGATTTCAGTTCCCAAGCACAGGCTTTTATGTGTCCCTGCTCCTCCCCTGCATCAGGCTGGGGACACTGCCAGCTGCTGCCCTTCTCTCTCATTTCTTAAGAAACATTTTGGATTATCATGCAGAACCCTGCTCAGCTTTTATACAGGATGTGAGTTGGAGAAGACGGCACACTGCCACCCTTGGAGGTGCAGACTCACACTCTTTTATCCTTGCCAGAGACTGTCCTGTGCCGCACAATAACAAGAGGCAAATTGAGCAGTTCAGGCATGTTACGGCTGGTCACTGTCCTGGGCTTTCCTCCAGATGCTGTTCTCTGTCCGTCCAGCCACAGCCCATTGCTTGCTGCCTCCAGGCTCTGCCTCCTCTGGCATTGCACACCACTCATCTTGTGCTGGGAGGGGAGTGGTGAGGTGCACAGGGCACTGGTGGCCCTGCAGGAGGGGTCTGCTGGGCTGCAGCCCCTCTGTGAGGCTCTTCCTCCTCCTGGCTTGTGGGTACCAGTGTCCCATGCCTGGAGCCCGGTGCATGTGAGATGCTGGGAGCGATGCTGGGAGCACTGGGAACAAGCTCCTGCACTGACAGTGAGGTATTTCCCTTGTGGCTCTCACAGTCCTCTCTCCCCATTCCTCTGTCGCATCATCTCTGGTGGGATGTGTCCCTGCAGAGGGATGGGAACTAGATGATCTTTAGAATCATAGAATCACCAGGTTGGAAAAGACCCACCAGATCATTGAGTCCAACCATCCCTATCAACCACTAAACCATGCCCCTCAGCACCTTGTCCACCTGGCCCTTAAACACCTCCAGGGAAGGTGACTCAACCACCTCCCTGGGCAGACACTACCACTGCCCAGTGACCCTTTCTGTAAAAAATTTTTTCCTAATGTCCAGCCTGAATGGCCCCTGGACGAGCCTGAAGCCATTCCCTCTTGTCCTGTCCCCTGTCACTTAGGAGAAGAGCCCAGCACCCTCCTCTCTACAACCTCCTTTTAAGTAGTTAGAGAGCAATGAAGTCTTCCCTCAGCCTCCTCTTCTCCAGGCTAAGCACAGTCAACTCTCTCAGCTGTTCCTCATAAGGCCTCTTCTCCAGCCCCTTCACCAGCTTCGTTGCTCTTCTCTGGACTCACTCCAGAGCCTCAACATCCTTCTTGTGGTGAGGGGCCCAGAACTGAACACAGGGGAGCACATGGTTTGGTGGCAGATAGGAATGGTTGGACTCAAATGATCCTGTGGGTCTTTTCAAACCTAGTGATTTTATGATTTTGTGAGGGTGCATGGCTGGAAGAAGGGTGCCCATGCCCACCTGTCCCATGCCCCTAGCAGAAATCCCAGTGCCCTGGGACAGGGAAAGATTTTCAGCCTTGCTTCAAGCTGCAGAACAGTATCTCTAATCATGCTTAACCTGGAATGAAGGTGGCCACAAGCTCTTAGACCTCTTTTATGTGTTGTGCTGTGTGGCAAATGATGGTTCTCTGTGCCCAGGGGGCCAAGAGAGCTGCTCCAGTCTTGACTTCAGGGGAAACCAAGGGTGGAGACGATACAGAAGCAACTCCGTGGTTGGAGCAGTTGCTCTGCTGCTGGCTAGGCTCGTCCATGCTCAGCAGATTTTCTGTACCTGTCCTGGCTGAACTCTGGGTGCGGTTTGTGTTCTGTATCTGTGGGACGGATCCCCCTGGGGTAAAGGAAGTTGAAACATTTCACTCATCTGGTCCTTATGGTTGGACTTGATGATCCTGGAGGTCTTTTCCAACCTGGTGATTCCGTGATTCCTCCTCTGCACCACACCTTGGGAGCAGAGCTGTCCCTTGCTCATACACTGCTCTGAATGCTGGAATGTGGGGAGCAGAGTGACAAGGCTGGGAGAGGGGTGTGGGCAGTAGAGAGCCACAGCTCACAAAGAACCGGGGGAGGTTCCCTAGCACAAGGATGGGGAGCAAGTGGAGTTGGGAGGAGGCTGGTGAAGAGAAAGTGCGCGCTGCTGGGCAAAGATGGACAAGACAGACCCCGGTCTCATGTCCTCCCTCAGCCCTGGCAGGATGCACTCGCCAAGTTTTCCCACCACCCTGGAGAGGTAGAGCACAAGAAGTTAAATTGAACTGGCTTCCTTGTCACACACGTGGGGAACACAAGTCTGCAATCTGTGGAGGTGTCCAGCCCTGATAACCCTGGCACTGCAAAACAAGTCTCTGGTAGAACTCCAGGGAAGTAATGTGATGGCACTGCTTTAACACACTTTGCTATGTGTTTATATAGATATATTTATATATACACACACACATTGATTTTAACAATCCCATACATCTAATACTTGCATTTTATCCTGAAAATCCCAGTTGGGTGCTTTCCTTTGGTCACCTGTGTGGTAACCTTTCAGAACTGCTCCCCGAGTGCTGGCTGCACAAGAGGGTAGGAAAATCACTGGTCTAAACTGTGAAGCTGCGACCATGGTTCCTAATGAGAGAAGAATCCTGGAGCCCCAAAGGGCTGAGCTCTCACCTGAGGAAGAGCAGACCCCTGCTCTGGGCAAACAGGAGAGGATGACTGCATCTACAGGGGAATGAGAGAAGTTGCTTTCGAGCAAGCTCCCAGAAGCAGCAGGGTAACACTGGGAAAGGGGCTCACTCCCTCCTCATTCTTGGGAAGAAAACTTTGCTAGCCCACAGGCAAGCCCCTCGCTGATGAGAGAGAGGACCCAGCTGTTCCTGACCTCAGGAGCAGGGCTGGGTGCTACAATGATGCACACTCACTGCAGGGCTCTGTGGCAGATGGCTTAGAGCAGGCATGCTGCCTCTGGAAACTGGAAAATGGAGATCACATCCAACAGCTGCGCATTCCAAACGGGATTTCTGACAAGCTTTGAATGTGTCAAATTCCTCCTGCCACTGCAATGCAACATCGCAGCCACCTTCCTCTTTTCCTTAAGGAAACAATGCTGTTGTGGCATGCTGCCCTCAAGCAGGTCACAGTAAGCAGCAGGAGCTATCCAAGAAGAATGCCACATCAATTGTTTCTGCAGCTGGATCCAAAGATCAATGGGGAGGACTAGCAGGGGGAGATGGGTTCCAATCCCCATTTATAGAAGAGAGACAGTTGCTGTAAGAGAGACAGACACCCCAGAGCTCTGGAAATGTGCTCCTCTAGGCCTCTTCTGGTAGCCAGAGGCTTGGCACTCAGTCAGGTTTTTCTCTGCACTAACACGTGTCATTCCATGTCCAGGAAAAGAACAAACTGTGGAGGGGAGTTGGTGTTGGCACCAGAGGGCTGTGCAGAACCTCCCAGCGTGATGTCCTGTTTGCAGCCCATAACAGAGCCATACCCAGAGCTAGTTACAGTGCTGGAGATGCCTGGGAGCCATGTGAGTCTTTGTGGCTTTTCTTTCATCATCTGAAGAACAGAAACATCACCCCTTGGCACCAACACCACAAGACCTTCTCACACAAGCGCAGCAGTGGGCTGGCAGCAGCTCCCCGGGCAGCAGTTACTGCTCCTTGTGCCTGGGCTCCCAGCTAGGAGCTCCAGTACTGAACTGCCTGGCTCTTGTGGTGTCCCCAGGAGCAGGCTCCAAGGAGAGATGTTGCAGCAGCAGCTCTCTCACAGCATGACACACACGCACCAGCCACATACAAGAAATTCCTGATGCTGCAAGTGTTTACTGAATTGGGGCCAAACCCCATCTGTTGCCTGCTGAGTGCGGAGGGGACACACACTTGTGGGGCTCACAGCACAGCACGGCACGCTCTGCCAACACACCTGTGGGTACCTGGTTCGCAGACAAAAAGAACATGACACATCCACTGCTTCTCTTTAATGTCTGCACCACAGTCTGTGCAGTGCTAGCACACTGCTGCAGAGGCGAGGAGGCACTGGACAGGTCTGCAAGGCTGCTCCAGGGCACAGTCATGCCGAGGGCTCTGGTGGTCACAGCACCAGCTCGTGGGGCATGGGCTCCCCTCGCAGCCCAGCCAGCAGGTTGTCAGCCGCCAGCACTGCCATGGTGCTCCTTGTGGCATACGTGGCACTCCCGATGTGTGGCAGAACCACTGCAGGAGACAGGACAGGGAGTGTTACTTTATCTCTTCTTACCTTAGCTGACCTCTCACAGGCTCCTTCAGGGACTTTTCAGTGCACCCTGCGCCAGCTGCAATTCCATCAGAAGTGGATATTAGATGTGGAGCGTGAAACAGAACCACCAGCTACTGAAGACTAGAAAAAGTATCTGATAAACAGCTAACTAAGCTGGTTTTATGTCCTTTAAGGCAAAGACAGTCAGCCAAGACCTGCTCCGCTTTATGTGTTCAGGCTTGGTGCTCACCTTTCCAGCATGGAATCAGAGTCAGGCCAGATGTAAAACACCACCCCTGCAGCAGATAAACATGCAGTGACATTTGTGTGCCAGTGCCTGATTGCCACACAGCTGTAGGAGGTTCTGCTCACCAACAAGCATGAATCAAAACATACTGGGACAAGTGCTGTAAGACATTGTGGTTCACAGCTCACTGGATGCACTGGAAAGGCACTATTGAAGGCAAATAGCTGCTGTCAAACACAGCTGGCTTGATCCAGTAGAGTCAGGACACGGGTTTTTTTACCTATTTATGTGAAAAGGCTCACTATATGCAATGAAAATGACCAAGCCAAAGCTCCTTTAGGGGTAGATTATCATAACATTAGTCGTGGAGAGTACTTGCCTAGGGTATGGATGAAAGTCTGCACTGCAGTCTGTTTTATAACAGCAAGCACCTACAGGCAATGCAGAACTTAACATTGGGCACTCTGCTGCCCCATGGGGAGAAGGTTCTCCTCCAGCTGTGGGGTCACATATGTCCTTTCTGCACAGTCAAGAACCAGCCTGGGCTCCTTGTTTACTGCAACATTAATGTCAATACTTCTTCCTCCTCTTCTTATGCCAGGCTCTTCCAAATATTTCCAGAAAGTCTATTCTTTTATCATTTTTCACAAAAACAAATATAAAATAGACTTTAGCACACAGTTAATCAAAGTAACAGCTATGAACCAGTATTTCAGAAGTGAATGCTCAGTCATGGGACATTCCAGATTTTCATGGATGTCTCTATGGTTTCTTTGTAAACAAGACTTGTCCTACTATTTGGCCCGGAGAAGAGGCAGAGGGGAGGCCTCACCACTCTCTGCAGCTCCCTGAAAGGAGGTTGTGGCGAGGGGGGTGCTGGTCTCTTCTCCCAAGTGACAGGGGGTAGGATGAGAGGAAATGGCCTTGAGTTGTGTGAGGGGAGGTTTAGAATGGTTATTGGGAAAAATTGTTTACTGACAGAGTCGTGAAGCCTTGGCAGAGGCTGCTCAGAGCAGGGGTGGAGTATCCATCCCTGAAGGGATTAAAAAAGGGTGTAGACGTGGCGCTTTGGGACACAGTTCAGTAGGCACAGTGGTGCTAGGCTGATGGACTGGATGAGCTTAGAGGTCTTTTCCAACCTTGGTGATTCTATGATTGTACTCCTGAAACCTCCTTCCTGGAGAGAGCACATCCTGCTGCTGCCTGTCCAGCTGAACCAGTGCTTTACTCATGCAAGCCCCACTCCAGACTTCATGCCTGGGGTGCAGCTTGAGCACTGAGGTGCTCGACCATGTGAAGGAAGCTACTTTGGCCTGGCTCATGCCATCAGCTCTCAGCAGGGCTGGCCACCCTGGTGAAGCCAAGCAGTCAAGCAGGAGCAGGCACCCTGCCACTGCACCAGATAATCGCAGACATTGACTGCATTTAATGCAGCCTGGCCATGCCAAAGCACAAGAGCAGACGAGCAAGCCCCTTCCAAACTGGCCTTCCTCATCCCTAAACCTCCTTTGCAGAAGACTTGCACTAGTCCTTGGACCAGCACCTTCCCACACGCCTGTTAGCATCCAGACAACAGGCTGTCTGGACTAATCCAGTTCAGCTTCCCCAGCCAAGCTGCCCTGCGCTGCCAGGGGGTGTGGCTGCAAAGAAACCTCTCCCCATCCCATAGTGTGAGCACTTGAGGGTCTCCTCAGCTCGGGGCTGATTTGCTGGCACCTGTGGATGGTAGAACAAGGCCAGTGCTTAAACAAGGTGTGGTTCTGAGCACATGTGGTGAACCTGCACCTGGCAGTGCATGCTCACAGTGGATAGACTAGCTGGTGAGTCCTGCAGCATCTGCAGTACTTCTGTAGCTGAGATTCCTCTAAAAAGACTCAGCATCCAGCTGAATATACTCCCAGAAGCCTGCAGAATAGCAGAACCTGTCAGACCTTGAGCAGGAGTTTGGTTTCTCACTCAGGCAACTGCTGTGATCAGACTCCTCCAGGAATTTCACACCATGAAATGGAGATCCACCAGAAAGTTGTTATAAAAATGAGGCAATCTCAACTGCTTTCTAGAGAATTAAAATACCTCTCGTGCTTGTCATTGTGTTAATGAGATCTTCCTGTCTAGCAGCTCCCCACATTGTACAATGGCTACCTACAGTCTGCTTAAATACACCTGGCTTTCCCATCCTTCCACATTTCAGTGCTTGTTTGCACTGGCAGGCTAACAAGGGTGGAGAATAATCATCACCCTGGGGTCCCCAGCCATGGGTACACAAAGCTCAGGGTGCCGAAACAGAGCAGACACCTTCCTGGCTGGCCACTTACCACAGTTCTTGAGGGACAGCAGGGGATGGTCAGTGGGCAGCGGCTCTGGCGTTGTGACATCTAGACCTGCTGCAGCGATCTGCCCCTGGGCCAGTGCATTGTACAGATCCTCCTGGTTCACCACAGCACCCCTGGCAATCACAGAGGAAGAGGCCCATGCTGCTGCCAAAGAGTTTCCATAGGCTCCCAGTGGCATGCAGCCAGGGCACAGGACATGTGGGACAGCCTAGGCAGTGCCACCTGGTCCCCAGGGCTGCCTAAGTGGAGGTCAGACCCTCTCAGGATGCACCTGAACCCCCCAGCACAACTTGCTGCTCTTGCCCCAGGCTGCCCACCAGCAGGGAGAAACAGTGGGAACAGGAGGCTATCCCTGGACTTGGGTAAGAAGCCCTGTTGCAGCCATCTCCATCCTGAGAGCAAGTCCTCTGGCAGTCAAAGCCTTCACCTGGATAATCCCTCAGCCTCACTCTCCCATCACCCAGCAGTCACCCATCCAACCACCCCATTAGTTTGGGACACAGTGCCCTGGGAAAGGGACAGAGGTTGTAGCCCTTCAAACAACTTATTCTGCCTTTGACTTGATCCCAAGAAACCTTGGGCTGGAGAGAGTCAGCCACACACTGGGCAGCTGCAGCCAGGATGGCTGTAGACACTGCCTGGACTCAGCCACAGCCATCTCCATCAGCAGGGTGACACCCACCTCCACGCAGGAGACTGGGTTGTGATTACCTGCTTGTGTTGATGAACACAGCGGTTTTCTTCATTCTGCTGAAGAATTCCTTGTTGCACATTCCCTGAGTGGCTGGAGTCAAAGCACACGTCACCACAACAAAGTCCGACTCTTCAGCCAGCCTCATGAATGGCACTGAGTGGAGAAACACAGGTCGCAGCTCTGCAGGAGATCCCACCAACACAGCTCACCAACCCCCTTATACCTAAAACACACCAGCGAATGAATGCTGCTCTGCAGAGATATGACTGACCCTTCCCCACGGACAAGGAGAAATAAGGATCTGCAAACACCAAAGAGAAACTATGTATATCCCTGCAGACAGTTCTGTAGAGTTTTGTTTCATCTCCAAATTAAATTCAAGCCATAGAGGAATCTGGGGACGCCTCAGCTGGTGGGCCTGAGAGGAGGCTCTGGTTTGTATTTCACATTTAGACAGCAACAGACAGCACCAGTGGCTCATACCAGAATTAAAACCCTCTGTAAGGTACCCACAGAAAGCGACCTGTGCCACTTTCACTCCTGGAGAAGAGGAGGCTGAGGGAAGACCTCATTGCTCTCTACAACTACCTGAAAGGAGGTTGTGGAGAGGAGGGAGCTGGCCTCTTCTCCCAAGGGACAGGACAAGAGGAAATGGCCTCATCTCCACCAGGACAGGTTCAGGCTGGACATCAGGAAAAAACGTTTCACGGAAAGGGTCACTGGGCACTGGCAGAGGCTGCCCAGGGAGGTGGTTGAGTCACCTTCCCTGGAGATGTTTAAGGCACAGTGGACGAGGTGCTAAGGGGCATGGTTTAGTGTTTGATAGGAATGGTTGGAGCTGATGATCCAGTGGGTCTTTTCCAACCTGGTGATTCTATGATTCTGTGAAAGGAGAACACAAGGAACAGGACAAGTTCTGCCAATGACTATGCAAAGAAGCACCAACTGGAAACATGCTGGCTCTGGACTGAGTAATTAGCACTTGATGCATGTCCTGGGACTCTAACCAGCCCACAAAACAGTCCTGTTTGGCAGATGAGGGGTATCGCAAGGATTGGATAGACTGTGACACTCATTTTATAGCAGTAGGTTAAAGCTGATGTTTTGTTTCCAGCAGCCAACATCTACTCTTGGTGCAGACCTGGGTCAGCCTCAGTCTGTCCCCTCCTTGCTGTGGGTCCTCTTGGGACATATGCCATGGGGCATGGCCCATCAGACCCTTCTCCTCCTCCCAGGGGCAGCCACTGCTTTTCCCACTGCTCCATATGTTTTAATTCCTTTCCCAGCTGGAAATCACACCAGGACAGACACAGGGGCAAAGGTGAAAGGCAAAAGCAGCAGCCCCAGTCCATAGGTATGGCAACGGTCAGCTGGAACCCAGGTGCACCCAGCCTTCTGGCTGACTTTGCTGGGATCAAAGGAGGCAAGAGTTCCCTCCCTGCCACAGGGGAACTGTTTTGGATTGCAATTCCTGCACAGTGGTTCACACCAGGTGCATTGAAGAAGCATCCAGACCCTGCAGCTCACACACTCCCTCTGCCAGCCCCCACTACAGGGTGACCTCGTCCTGGAGCCACCCTGGCTGCGAATGGCTGACTGCTGCCCCAGCTCCTGGCACCTTTCTTACCAAACTCAGCTTCAAACTCCACTGCGCTCTCTGGTTTCGGGCGGCTGCCAGTGTACAAAAACTTATTGACCCCAAAGGGCTTCAGGCGGCGGGCGACTGCCTGTCCTAGGAGTGAGAGAGAAGACGGTCCAGATGCTGTGCCAGCAGCAGCATGAGTTGTGCCACACAGAGACTGGTGCCAGGCTCCATCAAGCCTCTCCAGGTGGTGCGTCCTTTGGCGAGCTCATGCGCAGAGCGGCTGAGCACATCTCTGGCTAAAGGGTGGCTGTGGTGGTATTGTTCCTGCCAGGCTGCTTTCAAGTCTGGAGCATGGCAGGTGTGGCATAAGGGGTGGATGTCTTCTTGCTGCTCCTCACTCGAGGAGGAATAAACAGCAGAAACATAGCTGCAGAAGGGGATAATACACCTGCAGCTGCCCAGCAAACTGAAATGCCAGGAAAGAAACAGCCATCTACTGGTGGAGTTCACCGCTGAACAGATGGCATGTACGTCATCTTGGACTTTGTCAGGGTGTTTGTTTAACTGAAAATTGAGAGGACAACGTCCAGTTTGCTGTAGCATTCAGATACAGTCAATGCATTCAAATGCTTTAAACTTTGTAGTTTAGACCTGATGAGTCAAGATTGCTGATAAGGGCCTCTACTCAGCCCTCCTTGTTGCTGCTATAGTTTTAAGAGATGAGCACCAGGGACACAACGTCATCTGAACCTCCAAGTGACGAGGGACAGGACGAGAGGAAATGGTCTCAAGCTCCTCCAGGGGAGGTTCAGGCTGGACATCAGAAAAAAATATTTAATGGAAAGGGTCATTGGGCAGTGGAACAGGTTGCCCAGGGAGGATGTTGAGTCACCTTCCCTGGTTGTGTTTAAAGGGCAGGTGAATGAGGTGCAGAGGGACACAATTTAGTGATTGATGGGAGCGGTTGGACTCAATGATTCAGTGGGTTCTTTCCAACCTAGTGATTCTATGGTTCTATGATTCTATGAAACCCACCCTGCCACCACTGCAGACATGCCAGTCTTGCTCCTGGCCTGCACTTACCTATTCTTCCCAGACCTATGATGCCCACGGTACTGTCAGACAGACCGTAGCCACACATCCACAAGGGCTTCCACGTGGTCCAGCCACCACTAGCAGAGAGAGATGGAAACAGACATCAGAGGACAGGAGAGCCTGTTCAAGCCCTGCTCAGCACCTTGGCAAGCATGCTCTCACGCTGGCAGAGAGAGCGATTGATCCTCAGCCAGCCCATCTGAGGTTCCTGCTTGATGTGACCTCAGCAGTCTCCCACAAGAACCTGCTTGGATCTTGGATACATGGCAGTGCCAGCAGCAGCTGCCTAGAGACTGGTTTAATGTAGGCACCCCTACCAACAGCCATGGCACGACCCTTCTGTGGTGTCTGTGGCAGCCCTTGGTGTCCTCTCTCACCACTCCTGACCTGGGGTTCACCAAGCTAGGAAGCTGGCCTGTGCTCCAGCTGCCATACTCACCTCTTCACCTGCTCTGCTGCCTCGGGCAGCCGGCGGCACGTGGCCAGGAGCAAAGCCACAGAGAGCTCTGCAGTGGCGTCAGTCAGGACGTCAGGGGTGTACCCCACGCGGATCCCCCTGCAAGGCAAGCACAGTCTGGGGGTCAGTGCTGCTACCCACAGGGTGATGCTGCAACATTCCCAGGCAAGATGCTGTGCTACATCTCTTCTAGGATCTGTACCACCACGTCCAAGAGGACATCTCATCAGGCTCCCCAGCCCTTCCTCCAGAGACCCTTCCTAGTAGCAGCTGGGGTAGGGTTATTCTGTCCTTCCCTGAGCATCCAAAGGCTCCTCCAGCCACAGCTGGGCTGGGAGTGACCCTGGCAAGAATGACACATGGGTCACAAACCCTGTCCAGCCTTGTGCTCTGCAGAATTCCACCCACTGGGCCTGAGTTGCAGAGCCCTGTGATGTTGGGAGTGGGACAAGCTCTGGCTTTGCCCTCCTTCCCACTACCTCCCTGGCCAGGCGCAGGCAAACATTACCTCTTCTTGATCTCGTCCAGGGCGAGGTGATCAAACCCCACGGACATCGTGCTGATCACCTTCAGGTTGGGCCCTGCAAGACACCACCAGCACGTGGCTGCTTACCACTGGATGGGAGGAATGGAATGGGAACAGAAGGGGAAAGTGCTAGGAATGGGAGAGGGATGGGAAGTGCAACAGGCTGGGGATAGACAAGGGACAGGAGGGGAGCAGGTCAGGAATGGGATGGGAACACAAGGGGAACGGTCTGGGAATGGCAGGGGAACCAGCTGGGAAAGGCAGGGGAACAAGCAAGAAACAGGGGGAAACAGGGGGAAAGGGATGGGGATGGAGGGGTCCGTGCCTCACACGCACCAGCAGCATCCAGCACCTCGCGGTCAATGCGGTCGGACAGCAGGCAGAGCAGTCCTCGCTTCCCCGCCACCCCAGCCAGCAGCTCAGCACGTGGCACTGGCTCCTCCGAGTCCCACAGCTGGATGCAGCATCTGTGGAACATCTAGCTGTTACTGGCACCAGGACTGACACTGGCACCGACACCAACACTGGGACTGACACCGGCATCAACTCCATGGAGTCCCACAGTTGGACACAGCACCTGCAGGGCATCTGACTGTCACTGGCTCCGGGGCTGACACAAGCATGGGGACAGACACTGGCACTGGCTGCCCTGAGTTCCACAGCTGGACATGGCACCTGTGGAGTGTCCAGCTGTCACCAACACTGGCACCAGCACCGGGACTGACACGGGTACTGACTTCTCTGAGTCCCACAGCTAGACTCGACACCTGCAGAGCATATGGCTGTCACGAGAACCAGGACTGACACCAACAGCAACACCAGCGCCGGGACTGACACTGGCACCAAATCCTGTAAGTCCTACAGCCAGACATGGCACCAGCAGAGTGTCCGGTTGCCACCGACTCTGACACTAGCACCGGGACTTACAGTGGTACCAGCTTCCCTGAGTCCCACAGCTGGTCTTGGCACCTGCAGAATATCTGACTGTCACCAGCACCAGGACTGATACCAGCACCAACACCAGCACTAGGACTGAGACCGACACCAGCTCCCCCAAGTCCCACAGCTGGACATGGCACCTGTGGAGTGTCCAGCTGTCACCAGCACCAGGATGGACACTAACACTGGCACCAGTAGAGGGACTGACACCAGCACCAGCTCCCCTGAGTCCACAGCCAGACACAGCACTTGTGGAGTGTCCAGCTGTCACCAATACTGGCACCAGCACCAGGACTGACACCAGCACCTGCTCCCCCAAGTCCCACAGCTGGACATGACACCTGCAGAGCGTCTAGCTGCCAACAGCACTGACACCAGCACCAGGACTGACACTGGCACTGACTCCCCCGAGTCCCACAGCTGGTCTTGGGACCTGTGGAGAGCCCAGCTGTCACCAGCACCGGGAGTGACACTGACACTGACTCCCCAGAGTCCCACAGGCAGACACAGCACCTGCGGAGTGCCCAGCTGCCACCGACACAGGTACCAGCACCGGGACTGACACCGACACGGCTGCCCCGAGCCGGCCCCGGTCCCCGCGTAGCGCGGCGCTGTCCCTGTTCCCTTCTCCGTCCCGGTGACGTCTCTCACCCTCCCGCCTGCGCCAGCGCCCGAAGCCCCTCTGCAGGGATCCGCCGCGTCACGAACACCGCCATGGCCCCGTGGCACTGGGGGCGGAGCGCGGCACACGTGTCCTCGGCAGCGCCCGCAGCGCCACCAGCGCCACCAGCGCACCCGTGCAGCGACTGTGGCGCCTGCAGCACATGCAGCGACACGCACCATGCTCATACAGCCCCGTGCAGCGCATGCAGCACCTGATACGAGGCTAAGTGGACTAACAACTGATGACGTTTAGGTCTAACAGGATAACCATTGTTTAGCTTTAAGTTTTCAGCCATTAGTCAGCTCGTGATAAGCACAAAGAAGGGACTAACTTAAGGTGTGAACTAAATAGCAATAATTTAGCCGAAGCAACTGACACTTAATAGCAGAATGTAAGCTGCTCACACTTAAAGAATACACAGAATGACAGTTGTTTAGCTAAAGCAACCTTTTTCTATAAGCCTTTATGTAGGAAGGGGGTTGGTTGTTAGATGATTTCTGATAAGCAAGACAAGCTATCTGGAACTGTGATAAGAGCCGAAAACAACACTGACAAGAATGGCAAGGATCCAGAGAACATGAGCACAAACTGACGTTAAAGAAAGTTAAGACAATTGGCTTTATCCCTGAGAAGACACTGCACAGGCACAAAGAGGAAGAAGACTCTTCTCAAACTCATTATAATAAGAGGCAGGGAAAGGTTATGAATATGTATAGCGTGGGTTTTTTTAAAATTTTATGGATATGTAACACTTTGCTGTATAAAGCCAGGACAAGTTGCCACAATGGGCATGCACATTTTTTTAGCAAAATAATTCTCCGGTGCGTCTCAACACTGAATAAACATACCTACTTTATAACTTCATAGGTTATAGAGTCATGATTCAGAGTGTCACACCCTGCACTCTGCACATGCAGCCCTGTGCAGCGCATCTGTGCAGCCCTGCGCAGTGCATGGAATTATAGAATCATAGAATTACAAGGTTGGAAAAGACCCACCAGATTATTGAGTCCAACCATCCCTATCAAATACTAAACCATGCCCCTCAGCACCTTGTCCACCTGTGGAGCAACGTGAGGCAGACCTGTACAGCAACACACAATGCACATGGGCAGCACACCCATGCAGCTATACAGGTGACACCTGTGCAGTGCACAGGCGCAGCACAGGCGTGCGGCATGTGCGCAGTGCACACGCACAGGGGCAGCGTGTGCATGTAGTAATGCACAGTGCACCCATGCAGTGCACACTGCTAGCAAGTGCCTGGAGTGACGTGTGATGCCATGCACGTGGGCATCACCCATGTGGAGTGCACACATGCTGCACACACAGGCAGTGCATGTGCAGAGCAGGTCTGCAGCATGACCATGCCCTCCACACAGGCATGGCATGGCCTTGGAGCACCCATGCAGCGCACATGGGTAGGGCACACACGTGGAGTGCTGTGCACTGCATCTGTGCTGTGCACGTGGGTAACACACATGTGGAGCACCTGTGTTGCACACCTGTGCCACATGCACAGACAGTACCTGTGCAGTGCCACCATGCACAGTCTTGCTAGTACACGGACAAGGGTCTTTTATGACAGGATGGCAGAAGGGTGGATTGCAATGCGGAGCAGGAGACTGGACTTTCCAGTAGGCCTTCTGAAGATCTGTAGTTCTACTGGACTTGTTGTGGAGATCACGAACCTCAAGAATTAGGGGTGCTGGTGATTGAACATGAGCTAGCAGTGTGCCCAGGTGGCCAAGAAAGCCAATGACATCTTGGCTTGTATCAGAAACAGCATGACCAGTAGGTCCAGGGACATTATTCTCCCTCTGTGCTTGGAACTGGTGAGACTGCACCTCAAATCCCATGTTCAGTTCTGGGTCCCTCACCACAAGAAGGATGTTGAGGCTCTGGAGCAAGTCCAGAGAAGAGCAATGAGGCTGGTGAAGGGACTGGAGAACAGGCCTTATGAGAAACAGCTGAGAGAGCTGGGGTTGTTTAGCCTGGAGAAGAGGAGGCTGAGGGGAGACCTCATTGCTCTCTATAACTACTTAAAAGGAGGTTGTGGAGAGAAGGGAGCTGGGCTCTTCTCCCAGAGCCAGAAATCACTATTTTCTTTCACCTGTTGCCATTACAAACAGACAGCTCCTGCTGACTACACCAAAAATTTTACAACCCGAACCCACGAGCCACACAGTCGTGTCCAGCCCTGACAGGGGGGAAGTGGATTCGTTTGTCTGTGTGGTGATCCGGAGGCCAATAAGGTCACTCCCAGGGTGAATACCAAAACAGCATTTATTTCTGGCTCCGGCAAGCATAAAGACACCAAGATACCAGGACGGACAACAAAGACATGAGAGGGTGCAACCACCTAGAGTTACAAAAATGAATCCCCCAAAACAACCCATGTCCCTTGGACAGGACAAGAGGAAATGGCCTCAAGCTCTGCCAGGGGAGGTTCAAGATGGACATTAGGTGTGGTTGGGTCACCTTCCCTGGAGGTCTTTAAGGGACAGGTGGATGAGGTGCTGAGGGACATGGTTTAGTGATTGATAGGAATGGATGGAGTCAATGATACAGTGAGTGTTTTCCAACCTGGTGATTCTATGATTTTATGAAATGCAGCACTGGTGGGTGGCAGAGGAGACCTGCCTTGCAGACCTCGTGCTATAATGTTCTGATGCTGTATAATACCATCATCCATCAGTGAAGGTCCTGGTAATCTGAGTAAGGAAGAAAGGGTGAGAAGTACATCAACCAGCTTTTAGCCATAGCTTTATGCAGTGCCATTAAAGTTGGGTTGGTGGTAACCTGTACCACTCTTGCTGGGAGATGGTATGTTTCTGGACCAGCATACAGGGTTACAAGTGCCCCCAGATTCTGTTTTGCTGTGGTCACTCAACCTGATCCTTGACCAGAAATGGCTTTTGTGCTCTGACCTCCTTCACTTCCTTCTCCTCAGACACTTCTCTCTCTGCTGGCTGGTGTGGTGTGGAGAAGGCTGCTGGGGCACAGCCTGTGTCTCCATGCAGAGCACACCTGTTCCAAAGCAAGAGAGAGGTTGTGGTGGTCAAAAGCCATCCAACTTGCAGCTCCAGGAGCAGCATTTGTCTCCTTAAGTCCCTCTACTCAGCTCCATGAGCAGACACTGCAAAGCAGCCCTGTTCTGACATTGCCCCCGTGGCAAGGGTCTGGGCTGAGTTGGCTGCCCAAGTTTTATTGATGGAGGAGGCTTCCCACCTCTAGCTGATACAGGATGCTACAGGTATCACATAATGATTTAGGCTGACAGTTACTACCTCAGAGATTTCAGTGACTACTTTTTGAGGTTTCCAAAGACCAGAGATGGCAGAATAAAGCCTCTTCTAGTGCTGAAGAGAATTTTCTTGTTAACAGTCAGATTTAAATTCACTGGAGACCTGATCTGAATCTGATTTATGATACTAAAATGAATGCAACTAGGTGTGGGGTGGGGGAAAACAGCAAAAGGAGACGTGAACTTGTGTTGGAATGCAGGGTGAAACAGATTCATTATCTCTGGGAATGAGCACAGAGTTTTATGAGTAAAGAAAACACATCTATGGATGGAGCGAAAGTGGAGTTTAATGTCCCATAATACCTAACAGGCTTCCTGCTGCTGCACAGCAGCAGATGCTCTGCAGGTTTTGCCACGTGGGAGAGGGGGAGCTTGCAGCACCCCCAAGGTTCTGAGTTTAGAAGGAGGATGACCTGCAGGCAGAGGCTCGGGTGCTCTGATCCCCACGCAGCAGCACAATGTGACCACGGGGCGCAACCTGGCTGGGTCTCCATAGTTCACTGTGCTGTCTTTTTGGTAAAACAAAGGGTCTACTCTATTCTGGGCTTTCTCCTCATCATTGTCCTGGGACACGAGGGTCTTTGTTGTCTGAAGGAAGCCTTAACAAGAGGGTTGGAGAGAGCTGCAGTGCACAATGTGCTGCTCTTCTTTAGGGTCTGAAAGATTTTGCTAAGGAGATGAGGCGAAGTTGCTAGTAGTATAAATATTTATTAAAAATTGCAAAACTAAATGCAGATAAGAGTTAATAGCCGATCTATTAGTGGTCGTCCCATGCCAAAATGGAATGACCACGACTTGTATATTCCAGAGGGTTTTATAGGTAACACACAGTTAAACAAAGTCTTCAAAAGGCATGCAATTAGCGCAAGAATTTTTACAAGCCAGATAGCAACATTGAGGCGTTTGGGGAGGATTTACGGTCATTCTTGGGAGTTGTTCTTTTGAAAAACCCCCTACATTCCTTCTCCTCCCCAGAGCCTGGGGCAGATGGTCCTTATCTCCCAAGGCCTCTGGCTTCACTGTTTTTGAAGTGTGTATAACAAGCAAGGGGCAGGGGGTGAAAGGCCAGAGACTAGGCCTGCTACTCATCCTTAAAATAAATGAGAAAGACAGGTACTTTTTACATGGAAATAAACAAGGAAGAAAGAAATAAACAAAGGAGAAAGGTACCCATGACAGGAAGGCCCTGTCACTCTTAAGAGGAGTTTTGTAGCAAACTCGAAGACCAGGGACTTACAGTACTTTCCTCTGGCACAAATCATCTGTACTGTATGAGGTATCACCTTATTTAATGAGACTGTACTCTACTGGTGGGATTTTCCTTTATCGTGATGCATGTCTGCTCCTGCCGTCAGTAAGTTGTCAGATTATGCCAGCAGAATCCATTTTATTTTTTAATAATTGCTTGAAAGTTTATTTTATTTTATTGAGCCAGGTTATTATTAGAGCTGACACCTTATCTCCCTCCCTGATCATGTAAGGATTTGTGTCAGGAGTATGTGCTCTCCAGCATGACGTCTCCACTCTAATCTTGTGGCGCAGTGGCTGCAGGGGTTTTCCTTTTCCCCTTCCTGCTGCCCTCCCCTGCTCATCCAGATGAACACAGGCTTGTTCCTCATGGCAAGCGTGTGCTATGTCTGCCATGCAGACAGATCCAGCTCCCCACGTGCACTGCCAGCGTCTGAATACCTGGTCAGCTCCTCCAGTGGCACCAGTATAAGCAAAACACAGACACCTAGAGAGGATTTATTTACCAAAAAAAACCCCCACCATGCTGGCAGAAGTGTGGTTTCATGGATACACTGGAATGCACAGAGCACCTAGAAACTCTCTCCTTCATTCTGTGACTGCACGCTCAAAGTCCTTCCTATAAATGTGCAGAAACCCTTTCCTGGCTTGCCTTACCTGGTCATCACCTTCCCAGGCCACTGGCTCCAGCTGCAGGTGTGCAGTGGTGTGCAGGACCTGCTCAGTAAAATTGCACCCTGTTTGTGGTGTAAGATGTCTCAAAACAGTCCTGCTCAGAGGTAAGAGCCTAGAATTATGGTTTACCAGGTCATTAACATTGGAAAAGAACCATAAGTTCATCCAGTCCAAATGTCATCCCAGCACTGCTGCGCCTACTAAAGCCTGTCCCAAGGTGCTACTACAGCCACACATTTTTTAAACCCCTCCAGGGACAGGGACTCCATGACTGCCCTGGGCAGCCTCTGATAGGGCTTCGCCACTCCGTCAGTAAAGAATTTTTCCTAATATCCAATCTGAACTTCCCCTGGCACAACTTGAGGCCATTTCATCTCATCCTGTCCCTCGTTACTTGGAGAAGAGACTGACACCCGCCTCAGTGCAACCTCCTCTCCAGGAGCTGTAGAAAGCAACAAGGTCTCCTGTCAGCCTCCTCTTCCCCAGGCTCCAGCTTGTGGTAACATGATTCAGGAAAGGACTTGGGAATGTGTGGGACGAAGCCAACCTCTCCCAGACATGAGGCTCTTTTTCTCACAGACTCAGCCCTGCTCCTTTGGATCCTTTCACCTGCACAGTTGGTTGGCAAAATCCTTCTGTGCCGGGTGTCCTCTACCGTGGTTCACCTCAGAGCCTCAGTGTCCTTGGGGTTGGAGCCACCTCTAGAGGTCACCTTGTCCAACCCCCTGTTCAAAACAGGGTTTGTCTTGACCTGGTGGCTCGGGACCATGTCCAGCTGGGGCTGGGGTATCTCCATGTACGGGAGATACACGACCTCTTTGGGCAACTCATTCTAGTATTCAGCCACGCTCAGAATGAAAATGTGGTTTTCTTTTGATTCAGTGGAATTTCTCCTGCTTCAGTGCGTGCCCATCACCCTACCCTTGGGCAGTGCTGAGAAGAACCTGGCTACCACATCTTTGTTCCCCCACCAGGTGTTTATACGTAAGGATAGGACCGCCCAAGATTTCTCTTTTCTACACTGGTCAAAGCTGTGTTGTCAGGGTTGGCACAAAGGAGATCATGCTTGAGTCCACTCTGAAAGCTTGAGTCCACAGCTTCCTCCCTGGGATCACCCCATCTCAGATCATAGAATCACCAGGTTGGAAAAGACCCACCAGATCACTGAGTCCAAACATTCCTATCAATCACTAAACCATGCCCCTCAGCATCTCAGGAGATGCTTCTCAGGTCCTGGCATCACAGGATTGTGTCTTTGATTTTAAAAAGGCAGAAATTTTGTGAGCTCAGGAACAAATGGAGCTTGATTCATGGGGATGAGTTTCTGCCCTGCGGATGGCTGCTTTTAGCATTGAAGGAGGCACACGTCACTGCAGTGTCACCTGGGGGTGAGGATGGAGATGGCAAAGGTGTCTCATGGATGTAAGTGTGTGACGCAGCCCTCCTCTCCACAGAATGCAGGTGAGAACCCGGGGCTCTGAGCAACTCCTTCCCTGAGGGCTGCAGGAATGTTGCTCACATCTCCAAATCGAAGTGGCCCAGCATTTCCAAGCCCTCGTTTTCTGTGAGCCAGTGATTTGGAGGGTGGAGGAGGATAGAGAGTACCTGATGTTGTTTCTTTGAGTAAGGGGGAGAGCTGTGTTGGGGTTCCTCACCTTCTAGTACAGGGCTTCAGGAGTGTCTGCAGACACTCATCTCCTCCTCCCTCCAGGGATGAGGGATCTGATGTCTGGGTCTTCTCTGCCCATATGTGCACCAAACCTCTGTCTGCTTTCATCCCAGCCTGGCAGCAGCCCCGCTTGCTCAGGCTGGGTGCGAGTGAGGAGGGAAGCCAAGGCCAGGTCTCCATGAGGGACAGGAGGATGCCTGCCTGCAGTACTACCCAGACCTGCCCAGACAGTGATGCCAGCCTGCTCATCTGAGGAGCCCACTGGGAGTGCCAGCCTGCTCCTGTTCAGCCAGTGCTTGTGAACATAGCAGGAAACAGGGGGTGTTGTGGGAGGACTGGAGGGACTGGGGCAGGTCCATAAAACAAGGTCTTCTGGAAGGGACCACATTTTCATGGGGGCAGCTGCAGGGAGGTGGGAAAGTCTATAGAGGGTCAGACAGGAGACCACCCTGCACATCTGGAGGGGCATCCAGAGCACCAAAGCAATTTGAAAGCAAAGGTATTGGAAGTGTAAGGCTTAGCCATGGCATTCTAGCTAACACAGTATTCCTTTCCCACCTTTTCCTTCTGAATTGTTTTCCTCGAGTGGCTGTGAGGAGGCACAGGCATCTGACTGGCTTTGCCTTCTCCTCATGGCTTTGCGACGACTGCTGTCCTCTACCACTGTCTCTTCTACCAACCCATCTTCACTGGCTCCTTCTGAAATGCTGCACGGTGTCGGTCAGCCTGCCTGACCTGGGGATACCTTGTAGCCCTTCCTTGCTCCACTGTGCTTTGCTTTGCCCCTGGGTTTTAGACCACTGAGGTAATTAATCAGTGGCTCTCCACTGATCTGGCATCTTCCCTGTTATCTGGACACTCTGGTGAGAACTGAGCTGTAAATTCAGTTTTTCCCATCTGGTTTGTTTCAGAGCTGCAGGCCATTAATCCCTGGGATACTGCAGACCTGTACAAAAACTTTCTGAAAGCTGATATGGAAGAGATGAATGGATGCCACTTCTTCCTCCAGTGCAGTTGGAGGAGACAAGACACTGGGTACATCCCAGCCAGGTCTGGAGCCAGCTTCTCTTTCCTCCTATGCAAACTTGCAGGGGTTTGCCTTTGCAGCTAGGGCATCCGTGCTGTCACATCTGAAGAAGTTTTATTGTCAGAGTAGACTCCAAGTACTTTTTTTTATGTTTTCCCTATGTGAGACTGTTTTTTTTTCCCAATATTTTGCTTTTTTTTTTTGCTACCAGTGGGCTCAATGCAAAGGGAGATGCCGGTCTGAGTCAGCAGGCATCTGTAAGAGATGTGTCTGAGCCTCTGTGAGCCACAGGTCACTGCCATCAGGGCCATGGAGCCGCTGTGAGCTCAGCCAGTGACTCTGGGATGCAGTGCTGCACTGGAGGAGATGGAAGTGTCACCCTCTATGGCATATATGGAGTTTGATGGGATTTTAGAAGTGCGTGTCATGGCAGGACAGATACAACCACTGTCTTTCACTGTATGAAGGTGATATCCTCTGAACTACAAGTCACCCCTGGAAAAGCTCACAGGTCCTCAGAGGATACAGGAGTGTGGAGGTGTGGCAGCTCCTTGCAAAAATCCACCAGAACAGCTAGGTCTTCATATCCCATCCCATCCCATCCCAGTCGTGCACCTGGGTTTTGAGGACAAGCCAGTGCTCTCCTGGGAGCACTGCGGGTGAGAACTTGTTTCTCAGGGGCTTATGTCAGCCTGGACAAGAAAAACACTTGCCAGAGGACTGGCAATGAGACCAAATACTGCCAAACTTACACCCTCCAAATTAGTTGGTTGCTTCTCAAAGCAAAGCTTATTTGCTGTGATCCAACTGGTTAATTAATAACTCATCCATGGGACATGGCTGCATCCCTATTTCAGGATGTGCCTCTGGGGACAAACCCAAGCACCAGCAGTGGTGCGGGCTTCTGGGAGGAGCAGGACACTTGCACACTTCAGTGATGTGACCTATGGGTCTGTGCCAGTGGCTCTGCGTGTCCCTTGCCCATCAGGAGCTGGGCTGGGCCACTTTTCTGACCTGGGCCCCCTTGGCAGGCACTGCCCACATTGCCCCTTGCCTCATTGTGTTCCTGCGATCTTGCTTGCATTACTGTGTGCCCACATCCCTGCTTGCTTCGCTGTGCACCCTCATCCCTCTTAGCCTTAGAATCACAGAATCACAGAATCACTAGGTTGCAAAAGACCCACTGGATCATCGAGTCCAACCATTCCTATCAATCACTAAACCTTTCCTATCAATCACTAATTGCACCTCACTGCACCCCCGCACCCGCTTTCCTTACTGTGTGCCTGCATTTCTCCTTCCCTCGCTCTGCACCCACATTGGAGGTGACTCTCATCTCGGTGCGGTTTGCAGAACCAGAGCTTTTGCATGTGGGACACAATGTGCAGGGCACCGCCGTTTCAGGTGCTGTGACGTTTAGAAGTCAATCATCCAGGTGAAACTCTGCTTTTTCTGGAGGGCGAATGTGTACTTAGGTTGCTAGACCATTACCACAGGATTATTTCTAAAGCGTTTTCAGAGGTTTCCTGTAAGGAGGAAAAACATATCATCTCCATTAGGGATTTCAGCCACACCAGTTTCTTTTAATCCTTCTTAAGGCATAGCTAGGATTTTGTATTTAGGAGCAACCAAAACCTTTGGATGATTCTTTGCTAAGGAGTAATATTTTAATTTACTTTTCTTAAAAGAGAAAACTTTAAAAGAAGGTTTGAAGCTCTACCTGGAGAGACTTCACAGTGGTCAGATCAAACTCCATACCAGCCGTTCTCTGGTCAGGCTGGTGACATCGCACTGGGTGTCTGTGGTCAGGGCTGCAGGAGCAGCTGCATGGGGGAGGAGACCCTTTCTTCCCATTTCCAGGTGGCTCAGCAGACAAACCCAGACCACCACTGCTGCCTCCCTGCTGTGCTGGCAGAGCAGAAGGAGAAGTGGTAGCAATAGGGCTGTTGGATTGTTACAGCAGGTCCGCTGCTCTCGGGCATCCAGAGTGGGCTCCTCCATGGGGATGTGACTGACCAAAACTTCCAGTGAGGCAGCAGGACCCAGGCAAGGAGAGAGATCAGGTTCTAGCCATCATGCTGGCTGAGTAGCTGTCCCCAGACACTTGTGGGCTACACTGTCTCCCAAGCCAGAAGGCCTAGTGCAGGGCATGGGGATGTTGGCTGAGACTGTCATGAAGTGCCAAATCCGGAGACCTCACAAAACCACCTTTGAGAAGAACAACAGGTTTGGGCTGACCCAGCCTGTCTATTTGGCTTGTTTGTCCTACCAATGTGTTGGGCCAATGAAGACAGACAGAAAGAGATGTGGAAAAGATCCAGGGACTCACATCCAGCCATGGGGCAGCCAGCACCCATGGCTGCGAGGGTGGGCACCTGCTCATGTTCAGTTTCATAGAATCACAGAATCACAGAATCACTAGGTTGGAAAAGACTGACAGGATCATCGAGTCCAACCGTTCCTATCAATCATTAAACCATGATCCTCAGCACCTCATCCACCCATCTTTTAAACAGCTCCAGGAGAGGTGACTCAACCACCTCCATGGGCAGACACTACCCAGCGACCCTTTCTGTAAAATTTTTTCCCTGATGTCAAGCCTGAATGGCCCCTGGCGGAGCTTGAGGCCATTCCCTCTTGTCCTATCCCCTGCCACTTGGGAGAAGAGGCCAGCTCCCTCCTCTCNGATACAAGTCAGGATGCCATTGGCCTTCTTGGCCACCTGGGCCACTACTGGCTCATGTTCAGTTGGCTGTCGACCAACATTCCCAGGTCCTTCTCCTCCAGGCATCTTTCCAGCTAGACTTCTCTGAGTCTGTAGCTGCACAGGATTGTTGTGCCCCAAGCACAGGACCTGGCATTTGGCCTTGTTAAACTTCATCACATTGGTTTCTTTTGGTCGTCCCTGGGCACAGCAATCTTGCCTGCCTGAAGCCTGCCTGGCATGTGGAGGGGCATTGGCAGACCTCGTATCCAGCAGTCTGGTGGGAAATGCTCCCATCCAGCTGTTTCCAACAACAGATTGCATCTACGACCATTCTGAGTTCAGTCCTGACCCTCCTTGGAGCTCTCCTGTGCTTACCTCATCCCCTTCTCCACAAAAAGCTGTGGGGTGAGGCTGTACTGGGAAAGCTGGGATTGCATCTCCTGGGATGAGGTAAGATTTGTTAATTCACACACCTCCTGAGCAGGCTACAGTGGTGCTGACAGCACTGGAACCATTTTTATTTGGCTGATGTCAGCCTGTCCAAAGGTGAGCTCTTGTCCCTTAGTCTCACCAGATGAGCTTCTGATGCTAGATTTGCATCGCTGCTGTTGCTTTCCAGAGGTGTAATAACAGCTGTTGGAGGAAACTCGTCTGGGGATGCCGGGCACCAGCATTTTACTGTTACCACACAGGCTGACTCAGGTGTTTGGCTGCATTTACATGGATACATGTGGAGAAACTGGCAGGCTCTTCCACTCCATCCCCAGCCAGAGGCTGTGCAGCCCCATGCCTGCAGCTCCAGGGATTTTCCAGGACCTGGAGAGACCCTCTTCAGCCCCAGAACCCTCTTCCTGCTATGGGAAGGGCCAAGGGTAAGTGCCTCCGGAGATACAGGAGGAAGCCTGCATCCCATGGCCCTCTCTGAGGTGCCCTGGCAGGAACCCAGAGAAGTGATGATGCCAGAAAGGAGAAAATCCTCTAAACAGGAATAAAAACGAGGACTTGTGCCTGCATCGTGATGAGGCGCAGTTTGTTGTGTGTTGGTGCCAATTATCAAAAACAACCCTTCCTCTCTTTAATGCACTTTCAACAGAAATATAGCAGCGTGCTCAGGGTAGCTACCTGCAGCAGGGTGAGGGGAGAGGGACTGAACACAGCAGAAGCAAGCAGGCTATGGGTAACAATGGAGCATTTAGAGAAAAGAGAAAAAGGCAGGCAGATGGCATGAATATTAGTGCATGAAAATGACTAACACTCTGAGAATTTCCCAGTGTACTTCTGACTGGTTTGGGCTTGCTTTTATAATTAATTTATGGAAAGCACCTAAATTGGGAATAAACACAATCTCACAAATCCTTTCTAATCTCTGCCTGTATTTTTGAAATGATACCCTGAAGGTATAGTTTCTTACAATGATTAAACTGTTTTCCTTTTAAGAATTAAAAGGGACTTTTTTCATGTGATTGTGCAGAGCATTAGTGGTCAGGACTGAACTCAAAACAGTTTTAGATGCACTCTATTGTTGGAAACAGCCAGATGGGGGCATTTCCCCTCCAGACCGCTAGATGCTAGATCTGCCAATATTTTCATTTTGGATTTGTGTAGTCTAAGGCAAAATATGACCTGGTGTAGCATCAGCCTCCTAACTGCTCAGAACCATTCTGACACAGGCATAAATTTGGAAACGTCCTTTTAACAAAAAAGAAAGAAAAGGTATTCTTCAATATGTTGCTGCTTCTCTCTGACAATAAAAGCAAAATTCTACCCTGGGATTGTGAGGGCACTGGTGGTACTTGGTCTCTGAGTGCAGGTGGGAGCAAGCTGTTTGGTGCCACTCTGCATGTGAGAAGAAGCCTGCAGAGATAAAAGCTTTGCTCTGTAGTCACCGCTACCTGTGGAGTTCCTGTTGGTCCTCATGGGGGCTTCTGCCAGCTGCAGCTGCTGGTGGGGATGCGTATCCCCCTGTGGAGGGAGAAGCAGCACAGGACGGATAAGACCAGCGGCACCCTGTGATGCATTCTACTGGTTCTTGTGGGATCAGGGTCCCTGAGGACGGCTATGCGCAGCTTGTCACCTGGTGCTGGGAGAGGTGCATGGCAAGAGGACCAGCAGAAGCACCATGCGGGGCACATGTGCGGAGTGGCAGGAGGGCTGGGGAGAACCAGCATGTAGGATGCTGGCTGCATCTTCTCTTCATATGCCCGCAGCACATGTGTTAGGAGGGGAGCCAGCATGCCTTGGAGAGACACTGGTCAGAGAGATCGGAGAGGATGGGCACAGAAGAGGATAGCAGGGGCTGCTGATAGCACAGCCCACCATCCAGAGCAGGAAAGCAACCTCCCTCTCCTGCTGATCTGCAAGGTGGTCGCTGGGCCTCACCATTCCTCTGTGCCTCTGTGCATCAAGGCTTTGCTGCATCTCTGCACATCAGTGGATCTGGAGAGCGCCAGGAGACACTGGTGCATTGAGATTTGCTGCTGCAGGCTCCAAGTCAGCACCAGCCCTGGGGCAGAGGGCACGACACTGACATTTTGGTGGTCATGGGGCTGGAAGCAGGGTAGTGAGGACAGGAACACGTGAGGAGAAAGCAGGGTGTTTATTACATGGCTTACTGTGTTTCAACATGTAAATCAAGGTAAGAATTACCCAGGACACAACCTGTCCCTTTGATTTGGCCTTTGCAGCTCAGTCATGCATAGGAGAAGCCTTTTCCTTGTTCCCTCCAGCAGCATCTCCTTGTAATGGCTAATGGGAAAATATCACAGCAGTGAAAAATTCTCTCACCCTCATAAACACAACGACAGGGCTAAGTGATCTGTCTGCAGCATGAGAAGGGCATTCAGGCTGCATGTCTCAGATGAATGCTTCCCATTTTGCAGGTTGTTTGCATGTGCTTTATGAGCTTAAGCAGTAATTCGTGCAGCCACTAGACAGACGACAGGAACGCAGATGGGCAGAGGACACGGTAACGCTGGGTGCTGTGCGTGCTGCTGAGGCCGCATGTCTGGAACCCCCTCACTGCTGGGGGTGACCAGCAGCCTGGCCAGGACTGTGAACTTGGGCAGCATCACCTCTGCATCCCCCCTGGTGCTGCTCCCCGTGTCCCTGCCCGTGTGTCCCCAAGGGCTGCAGCTTCGCCTTAGCACAGTGGAGGCCAGAAGCTGGGTTTTTTTCACAAAGTCCACACTGGGGTCTTTATTTTCCTCCTGATGCAGATGTTCGTTTGATCATGACCTTCCCAGGGGTCTGTGTGCTCTGTTTCGCTTAATGGTTCTCTCCTACACACAGGATTACTGGGTTTTAACATAGTTTTTCTGTTCTTTGGGGAAAAAGAAGAGAGAATGAGAAAAACTGAATGTGATCTTTGTTTTCTGAATATAACTGCAGTAATTAAAATGCTCAAGAAGGTTTTTCACTCCCAAAAGTAAGAAATAGTTTTGAATGTTTTGCCCCATTAATTGCATATTAGTTAAATATACATTTTTTATAACATGCGTATTCACTCACCTGCTTACTCTGACAGTTATACCTTTTAATGCATAGTAATTATCTGTTAGAGAGCAAAGGCTCTTTCTGAGCAGTCCCTTTCAAGGGAGCAGATGGTTCTGTGCGTAATCTCATGTTGAGTCTGGGAGGCAAACCACGTCAGGTCTGCTGAGGTCACTGGGCATGGCTGGCTGCCTGGCTGCGGGCACATACACGGTGCTCTGAGGCTTCTGCCTGCTCTCAGCAGCCTTCCCACACACACCTCCTGCCTTGCTTTTCCAGGACCTGGGCCAGGTGCTTACAGAGTGAGAACTTTGGTTTTGGCAAACAGTTAGGCATTGGGTGTCTCAACCCCGGAGCTGCTGGGAGAGCTGGGACAGGTGACAAACGCCCTTCCAGTATGGGTGGCAGCTCTGTTCCTGGGGATCAGGAGCGCTTTGTTTGACAGAAACTGCTGGCAGTGAAGGGTCCAGAATGCTCACTAGAATTCCTTTTTCTCCTTGAGATCTCAGCAAAAGAGGTTCTGGACTCAGTGACCAGTTTAGAATCATAGGATCATAGAACAACCAGGTTGGAAAAGATTCACAAGATCATCAAGTCCAACCATTCCTATCAAACACTAAACCATGTCCCTCGGCACTTCATCCACCCATCCTTTAAACACCTCCAGGGAAGGTGACTCAACCACCTCNGGACTTGCTCCAGAGCCTCAACATCCTTCTTGTGGTGAGGGGCCCAGAACTGAACACAGGCTTCAAGGAGCTTGCTGAAGGGTCAGCTCCAGCCAGTCCTAGCTGGGGGTTTTGTGTGCATGGAAGCTGCAGGGAAAGTCAGTCACTCCCTTTCAGCTGGTGAGCTGGGTCAAGATCTGTCTTGCGTGATGCTGGTCGGTGTTCAGTGAGAGCTGAATCCTGCTGGGGAAGTACCCCCAGCGTCTGGGCCAAGACATTGCCACTGCCTCCCAGGATTGGCTGCGTTTGCTTTTGGACTGTAGTATATGACAGCAAGAGCTTAGCAGAGTCACTACCTGTTAGGGAGAGAGAAAACACCTTATGTTAGGTCACTGGATAACTATGCTTTTGAAAGCTCACACAACTTCCTCAAGTACTCCCAGATGTTGTTTCCTATGATGGGATGCTGATCTCCTCCCCCAGTTCAGCCAGTAGCTCCAGGTGGCTGAACTGGTTCTCTTGTAAAAAGAAGATAATGACCTAGCACAAGCAGCACCTGTGTGGGGAAGACGCAGTGAGCCCTTTGTACCTCCCCCCAGCGCCTCTGGCTCAGCCGTTGTGCTGGGCAAACCTTTTCCTGCTGCTGCTTCCAGCAGTTCCCTGAGCTGCACCACCTGCTGGAAAGGTCCCTGCTGGGGGCTTACCTGCCCTTGAGAGCAGCATCAAGCTCCCTGTGCAGCCCTGTGCCTCCAGACCACTGCATGCAGCAGAGGTGCAGCAGTTCGGGGACAGTCCCAGGAGTAAAGTCAAGCTGTTCCATGTCCTGGGCCACTAGATGTGGCAAACCACCTCCAGAGCATGCATGTGCCAATCTCTGTGGATGCTGCCCTGACCCTCCCAGGAGCTACCTGGCCCTGGCACCAGGGGCAGGGAGGACCGCGTTTACCTCTCCCTCTGCCACTGCAGGATGTTTTCGGTGGCACCACACGTTCAGAAGCAGAGCTGTGTTGACCTGTGGGCTCTTGTCCCCTGGTGGAGGTGTAGACCTTGGAGGCTGCCACTGTGGTCACCTCCTCCTTGGTAGCCCTTGGCCATTGCAGAAGCCCTGCTGGTGCTGTTCTCCTTGTGCCCTTCTCGTGGTGTTTGGCTTTGGAGGCAGTGAGACAGCAGGAAAGGAGTCCATATCCTTCACGTGACATGCTCCTGGGCCAGCTTTCGTGGCCCTGAAAGGAAAGGCATCCCTGCCCTGTGCATGATGCCCTTCCAGTGGGACAACAGCTTGTGCTGGTCATGTCCTTGCTGCAGCCATTGTTCTTGGGTGAGACCACTCTGCAAGCAGGAGCTTAGGGCACTGTGTGGCACCAGACCTGTCCCTGGCTGGACTCCCCATGGCAGTGCCATGGCCATGCCCCTCTCCCCAGGAGATGCACCTGGCCCCAGCGGCATCACTGCTGCAATGTGCCTGTATTCCCACCGACGGGTCCGATTGCAGTCTTCTTAGGAACAATGTGCTCCTACTGTATGGTACCAGATTGTACATCAAAACTATTATTTCCTACATCTCTGGCTTAATTGTGAAACTATAATACAAATGACATTGGGGGTTTGCTGGAGTTAAATTTTAATAGCAAGCCAGTGCCCTTTTAATGACATTTTATACATTTAAATTGGGCATGATCCCTTTGGGAACAGTAATTTTATTCATGGAGATTATGTCTAATTTGAATATAAAAACACCACAAAAAAGATATTGTATTTGCTATTTTTCACTGGCAGGAGCTCTGGAGTCCAATCTTCCCAAATGACTGGGCTTTGATGGATTAAAAAAAAACCCAACAAAACCCCCCAACTTCCATCCAGCAAAGTGTGATGCAGAATCCATGTGAAAAACTGCCATCATCCCAGCCCATCCACCTTGGCTGCTGGGCTCGGTCTGAGGCACAGCACAAACACTGTAGCCAGCCCTCTGTCACAGCTGTGGTTGCTGCTTGTCCCTCTCTGGCTGTGGCACCGAGCACTGATGGAAGTGGGGGAGGAAGCCTTCTCATGTATTTCTGGAGCAGCTCAGCACAGGTGTGTCACCCCAGCCCCAGTGTAGACCCTGCTCACTCAGTGTGTCTGTGCTGGGCTTCTGCTGGAGCTGCTGTGAATGGGGACCCACCTCTGGTGCTTTCCCCTTTCCATGTAAACAGGGCATTTTGGGGCATTTTGATGGTTTTGGGGGCATTTGGGGACATTTTTGGGGGTGCTTTTGGGATTATTTGTGGCATTTTAGGGGACAGAACAAGGGGCAATGGCCTCAAGCTCCACCAGGGGAGGTTCAAGCTGAACATTAGGAAAAATTTTTCATGGAACGGGTCATTGGGCACTGGAACAGGCTGTCCCAGGAGATGGTTGAGTCACCTTCCCTGGAGGTGTTTAAGAGACAGGTGGACAAGGTACTGAGGGGCATGGTTGATTGATAGGAATGGTTGGACTTGATGATCTGGTGGGTCTTTTCCAACCTGGTGATTCTATGATTCTATGTGGAGCTGGTTGGTGCCTCCGAATTTCAGCACCAGATTCCTGTGCATTTGGCCAAATTGCAGGTAGTTTGGGTGTTTGAATGGGGTGGTTCATGCCCCATGGAGGGAAGGGAGAGGGCCAGCCCACTCCACATCTTGCTGGAAGCCATCCTGCTTACCTTTTCTTGTGACAGGTGAGTGGAAGGAAGCCTACAGGCAAAGCTTCTTTGGGGAACATCACTGAACCCCACTACCACCTGCAGTAAGCCAGGATCCTGTGTGGGTTGTGGACATTGTCCACAACCAGCTCTGGGGACCAGAACAAGACTGCCAGGGTTGTGAAACCCCATAGCTTGTTGGGGAAGCAAGAAGAGACCTGATGTTCCTATGTAGCAGAAATGTGTACTGGCAAGGACCTGAAGAGTGCACCGGTGGCCAGGGTGGGCTGCTGGAAGGGGGCTGCATCAGCTTGCACACGGCAATGGGCACAGCCCTCCCTGGCCATGAGCCTTACCCTTCAGCGCAGCGAAGCTGATAACGGTGCTGACACTGATGTGTGCCTGCACAAAGCTGCAGCCTCGTCTCTGAGACAGGATAAACTGTTTGGCCTTTGGACAAGATTATTTCTGTTCAGAACAGGATTGTTATCACTTAATTGAAAATAATTATCCAATGCAAATTGGCTTCAAGTTGGCAGGCTGAGTTGAGAAGAGAGCACATTTCCTAGCTGTCCTCGGAAGAGCTGAGAATGGAGTCAGGGTGAGAGGCTGGGACTGTCCACAGGGTTGGGGGAGGACTTTGGGAGGCAGATGTTCGCTCTGCAGCCCCTCAGTCCATTCCACCTGTCTGATGCTTCCATGCCCTGGAGCCCTCCAGTTTGCCTTTGTACAGCTTGGACAAGTGTTGAACCTCCAATGAGAATAGGAAGCATCATTCCAGCAGCAGGTAGCCCTGGCCAGCACTACCCTGCTCCCATCTCTGACATTGGCTGCAAACAATGTGGGTGCAAATGAGATGTGGCATTGACCCAGGGCTGGCTCTGTTATGCACCATCATCACACTGCTGGGCACTGCAGCAATCCAACACTTCAGGTGTTGAAGGAGTGCTGGGGAAGACTGTGGTGCCTCCGCAGATCCCATGAGGATGGTGTGATTGTTGGCACTGGAAGCAGCTCTTTGAGAGATCTCTGCTCAGTCATAATGAGGAAGGTGTTAACGAACGCATATCCCATCCTGGGGTTCTCCACCTATGTTTTCTTCTGCTGCTGAGCAGGGTATCTCCACTCCTGTCCACTGGTGCTGTAGAGGATCAAGGTCTCAGCTGAGAAATAGTAATCTGCATGGAACCAAGAAGAAACAGACCCTCTGGTGCTTTGATCAAAGGGGGCACCTAAGCTTTGGCTGGTGTTGTGCCTTTTCTATTGAGCCTGTTATTGCTATGCACAAATGCCCCATCGATCAAAACATCACCTGCATCAGCATTTTCTCACCGCAAAACTTCTTCCAAGGAGAATCAGACCATCCTGTGTGTCTCTGTGAGATTTTTTTCCCAAACTAACCTCAACATCTGCACCTGTCAATTCTGTCTACAGGCTCAATGGACCACATCAGCCTGAGGAGGGGAATATGACGGGGAAGACCCTGCCCAGTGGAGATCGCCTAGGGACTTGTCCTTCCCTAGGTGAATACACACAGGTGCCAAGTGAGGACCCTCCAGGCTTTTGATGCAGTGTGGCAGTGCACTCCCTGTCTGTCTCCCACAGGGAAAGCCCCTGGGGCCAGCGAGAGTCCATAGGAAGGCACAGGGGCTCTAGGTGTTTGAGACCACCTGCACCAGTGGGGACAAGCCCTCTATGGGAAGTAGACCCTTGGGCAGAACCTGGTTCTTCAACTTTGTGCTCAAAGGGGACCATGGAACCACTCCACCTTGTCAGCTCAGTGCTCCCAGTGCTGATGAAAACAGTGTTGGATACTGGCTTGGATGCAACTTGAGCTGAATCTGGCAGGCATCTGTATGTCCATGGCACCGTCTTTCCAGTGAGGACTTGTGGTCTGTGGACTTTCAGCCCCATTGTGCTTCTGGTGTTGCCCCCTCTTCCTTTCCTTTTTTTTTTTTTTTTTTTTTCTTTTATGGTTTTTGATTAACTGTTTTTTTTTTTTATTTTTATAACACCTCTTC
>WAAB01006105.1:85442-102942 GCA_013389865.1 Piaya cayana
CCTGCCTGAATGGGTTTGGATTAGAGGAGACTTTCCTGAATGTACATAACACCTCTGCCAGTGCACAAATATATGACAGAATACTGAGTTTCCGCAACAGTTTTTATATGATTTGACCAGACTGGTACAAGGTTAATTAAAAAACCTAATGTTTAAATGCAGTTTCATCAGAAGAAGTGTAAAGTGCTTCTGCAAGAATCTCTGTCAGGACTTTTCAAAGATAGTGTACTTTACCTGGCAAAGCACAATTAGACACAGTCAAATATTGTCCTGGTTAAAGACTATTAATTTTCCTTACATTTGTCAAGAATTAATTTTTTCTGGCTATATCAATAGAGTCTCCTTTATAAATACAACTGGCTCCTTTACATTGAAAAATTAAATTTGCTTTGATAATGAACTGAGGTGCTAATAATCATTTTGCAATGCAAAAAAGTGCAATTACCGGCTGCTGTGCCACAGTCAGTTGCAACTGTCTGAAAGTCTGTACTGGTAACCTGTGAGCACAGCCAGGAGTCACTCAGGGTCGCGGGGACAAATCCTGCCCTGGATGGGGAGCCCAACAGTACCACAGGGCTGTGAGTGCCAGGTGGGTGCCCTCTGCTTCTGCCCATGCCATGGGGCTGGGGCTTCAGGGCTTTGCTGAGCATCCTGTGAGCTACACCCAGCTTTGCCATGGTCAACTACGCAGGGCTATTCCATGCCGTGGTGCTGTGGGTGCTGTGGGCTTGCCTAGCTGTCCAACTTTGCAGCGCCAGTGCAGTGTCCTTGATGGAAAAAAACACTGTCCTGCTCCACTGCCGCTGCACAGCTGCCTCACTGCCCTCCAGCAGTATCTGTCTCTGGCACAAAATCTGGGAGGCATGGCCAATGGCCTAGCTGCTGTTTGAGCTGTCACAGAGGCTGCATGGCTGCTGGTGTAAATTCCTCCTCCCAGGAAGGTTTGGAAAAGCAACACCAAGGAGATGAGGCTTGCTTTCCCTCCCCAGGATGTCCTCATCCATACCAGCAGCACAGAGCAGAAGGAACATGCAGCCACCTCTTTACCTCGGGCTTCTTTTCAGACTGAGGATGAACACAGGACAGGATGTGACAGCTCTGCAGCCCCTCCATGATCCTCTGGGATGCTCTTAACTGCCAGGGCACAAAGGGGTTTGGTATGAGCCTGAACTCCTTTGGCTTTCTCTCACATGTATAGAAGACAGAAAAACAGAGGACTTCAGTTATCAAGCCAGCATTCCAAAGATGGTGATGAGGAGTATGGTCTACACACAACATCCACTTTAAGCAGTACTTCTTACCTTTGAGGCAGTTTTGTGAATGTATTTTAAAAGTTAAAAAAACCTCAAGTTGCGTGAGAGTGTGTATTTTTAAAAGTGTATTATTTTATAGCTTGGTGTTGGACTTGTTCTTTTGTTGAAAGTGAATCATTAAAGCAAAAATTATAAGACAAAATGGAAAATCATGGTGCATAGAAAATCCACCAGGAGTTCAATAGAAAGCTCTTAACACACAAATCAAGAGGAGGAGGAGGAGGAGGATAAAGCTTTGCTTGGTCTGCTACAGAGTGTGCTGAATTTCTCATACAGCAGGGTTCTTAGGGCTTATGTTCTGCCTAAGCCCTAAAGAGCAGGATAAAAAAGAATTTCTGCAGGACCCAGAGATTAGGAAGTCATAACTCTGGAGACAGAGGTTTGTGGTGATGTTACTGTTCTCCAGCACAGAGACTGCACTTGCTGATGTTTGGGCAGCAGCAATCCACAAAGTGCCTCATCCATGTGAGCAGCTTCCTTCACTCATGTTTCATTAGCCCAGTGTATTTTTTGCCTTGTTTAATAATTTAATAACAACTTTTAGCCTCTATTTTTTTGCCTTGTTTAATAATTCTTTCACAGAAGAGATTCCCTCCTGGAGAAGGCTTGTGCCATGGCACTGAGAAAAGGGACTGGACTTAGAATTTCCATCCAGTGCTCAAATCATCTTCCAAAACAACGCACTCACTATGAGCAACCCCATTTCCACCAGGAGTCCTTTTGCTAACACCAGATCATGCCCTTGGCACCTCTCTAGTAAGTGGATGTAGGGGTATCTGTGGGACCATGAGTGAGGAAGGAGAAATCCTTTTATAGAGGCAGCAGACCTCACCCTGGGAAGGGGCTGTTCTCTGGTGGGGGCTGCTGATGCACTAGCAGGAGGAGGCAGCCCTGTCTGAAATGCTCTTGTGAAACGGCAGCATGGGTGTGCCCTTCCTTGCTGATCCAGCCAACGAGAGCCAGGCACAATGAGGTGTCCCTGTCCCCTGCTCCAGGAAAACTGAACCTTGGGTTCCTTTTTCACAGTATCATAGAATGACGTGAGTTGGAAAGGATTCACCAAGGATTGTTAAGTTGAACCCCTGTCCCTCCACAGGACAACTCCAACATTCACACCATGCGTCTGTGGTCTCTGGCCAAATGCTTCTGGAATATTGTCAACCTTGGTGCTGTGACTGCTTCCCTGGGAGCTGTTCCAGTGCTCCGCCACCCTCTGGAGGAAGAACCTTCTCCTAATGTCCAACCTAACCCTCTCCTGGCATCTTCCTGCCATTTCCTTGGGAGCGAAGAGCTCAGTGTCTGCTCCTCCTCCTCCCTGTTTAAGGAAGCTGTAACCATGATGAGGTCTCCTCTCAGCCTTCTCTTCTCCAGACTGAACAGACCCAGAGACTTCAGCTGCTCTTCACACGCTTCCCCTCTAAGCTCTCCCCCAACTCCGTACCCTCCTCTGGATGCTCTCCAGCAGCCTTGGATCCTGTCTATCCTGTGGTGCCCACAATTGTACAGAATACTTGAGGTGGGGCTGCACAAGTGCACAGCAAAATGGTCTTCCCATCCCCTCCCTCATCTGGGGTTTGTTTTCGGGACCCTCACTCCAAGAAAGACCTTGAGGGGTGGTAATGCATCCAGAGAAGGGGAACAGAGCTGGGGAAGGGTCTGGAGAACAGGGCTTCTGGGAGTGGCTGAGGGACCTGGGGTTGTTTAGCCTGGAGAAGAGAAGGCTGAGGGAAGACCTTATTGCTGGGACCTCTGCAGCTCCCAGCAAGGAGATTGTGAAAAGGTGGGCGCTGGTTTCTTCTCCCAAGGAACAAGGGATAGGACAAGAGGAATAAGCCTCGAAGTTGCACCACGAAGGTTTACATTGCATATTAGAGAAATCTTTTTTACTGACTGAGTGGTGAAGACCTGGCAGAGGCTGCCCAGGGCAGTGCTAGAGGCCCTGTCACTGGAGAGGTTCACAAAGTGTGTGGCTGTTGCACTTTGGGACAGGGTTCAGAAGACATGGTGGTGCTGAGCTGGATGAGCTTAGAGTTTTTTTTCTAACCTTCATGGTTTTATGATGCTATTATATGACTCTACTTACAGAGCTCAGTGCATAGTATTCCTTTATCTCTTATTTTTAAACATCATTCTGTGGGCATTGCTCTGCCACCACGCATAAACCTGCTTCAAACACTTCAAACAGCTGGGTGGAAGGGAGGCAGCCAGGGAGGACTCTGGGTGTTCTTCTGACCCAGATCCACCCTCAACAACCTGAACCTTTATGCACACAGAACCCCCAGGGCAGCCAAGTTAGGACATGGGATGGTGGTGAATGGGGATCCTGCTTTGGATGGAGGCTGTGGAGGGCACAGGTGGCCAAGGGGCAGCAGAAGGCCATGTGTGTCTGGCAGAGACCAGGTCTGGTGCTTCTTTTCCCAACCAACACCAGGTCTGCTGCCTTAGAATCATAGAATCACTAGGCTGGAGAAGACCTCTTAGATCACTGAGTCCAACTGTTCCTATCTACCACTAAACCATGCCCCTCAGCACCTCATCTACCTGTCTTTTAAACACCTCCAGGGATAGTGACTCAACCACCTCCCTGGGTAGCCTCTGCCAGTGCCCAATGAACCTTTCTGTGAAAAACTTTTTCCTGATATTCTGCCTGAACCTCCCTTGGAGGAGCTTGAGGCCACTCCATCATGTCCTGTCCCCTGTCACTTGGAAGAAGAGGCCAGCACCCTCCTCTCCACAACTTCCTTTCAGGTACTTGTAGAGAGCAATGAGGTCTCCCCTCAGCCTCCTCTTCTCCAGGCTAAACAACCCCAGCTCTCTCAGCTGCTCCTGATAAGGCCTGTTCTCCAGCCCCTTCACCAGCTTTGTTGCTCTTTTCTGGACTCACTCCAGAGCCTTAACATCCTTCTTGTGAGTGGCCCAGAACTGATTCATCAGTGCTGAGTACAGAGGGAGAATAACCTCCCTGGACCTTCTGGTCATGCTGTTTCTGATACAAGGCCATTGGCCTTCTGGGCCACCTGGGCCACTGCTGGCTCATGTCCTGTCCTCTGTCACTTGGGAGAGGAGCCCAGCTCCCTCCTCTCTACAACCCCCTTTCAGGTAGTTGTAGAGAGCAGGATAAACTCCACGTTTTGTCCCTGCCGTCAGCAGGACACTGCTTGCATGTGGTGCCCCTCATGCACCCACGTGGCATTGTAGATGTGGGGCCCAATCACCCTTCTGTCACAGGTTCTGGACCACTCCCCTGGGGCTCCCCATGAAGGCTCCAGGCTGGGACACATCTGTGGCACTCTAGGCATTCCCGGCCACACAGGAGCAGCTCTTGGCACTGGAAATGCTGATTGCCATTCCCAGCAGTGTGGTAGAGTGTGGCTGTGTAGCTCAGACATGCGTAGTTAAATGACTTCCCCACCCAATTCTACAATAGCTTGTGCCTTCAGAGACAGAGAGATATATTGATTTTGAAATTTTTTTTTAGGCAGACTTCAGGGGGAATAAATGCTTCAAGGAGAAGCCATCCCTCTGCTCACTGTGTTACAAAGACAAGTTTAATTCCTTCCTACTGCACACTGGTATGCTGCAGATACATATACCTCAAACCAAAGCATTCCTTCCTTTCTCAACCTTGCTGTGTAGTGGCTGCAACAAATGACAGACCAAATACTCTCTTCTCCCCTCTTCACTCCTGGGACAACTGCCCCCATTATCAAACAAGGCTCTGACCTTTTGATCCATCCACTTTGTCTTGTCCACAGAGCCTCGGCTGAGCTATGGTCCTTTATTTATTCACGCAATGTAGGTTTCTTCATGCTGCTTCACCAGTGCACATCAACTGTGACCTTGAGACACTATCCTCTCCTGGGATAAGCATGTTTTTCAGACCCAGGCATCTCTGGAGTAAAGACTGACAGTTCTTTAAAGAAGGAGGGGAGGGGGGAAAGCAGGTGGGAGGAATGACAGGCTGGAGTACATTTTGGTTTAATAGGGTAGAAATGGAGCCTGATGAAAGTAACTCAGTCTGCAAGTCACCTGGTCCAGAGCAGGATTTTAACGCAGTGCTCTCCTCTCTCTAGTACCTAAAATGATAATGCTGGTGGAAAATGCTTCACCCCTTTTTTCTTATCTTGTCCTTTTCATTTGATGCAAAAGCATCTTCAGCTGTACTGTTTTTGCACTAAACTCTGTAAAATGCATCAGGCGCAAGGCAGAAAGCCCTTCTGGCGGTGCTGGTAGGCACCGGTTATCCATGAGAGCCTGCAGGTGCCACACACAATCTGTTTAAATCCAAGTATCCTGAAAGGAACCTGTGAGTGAAAGCCACTGTGTGGCAACACAGACCAGATACTTGGTTGTGTTTTCCCAGCAGATAAGTGGAGGTTGATCCTGGCTGGTCCACACAGAGTTTAGCAATGTGGGGGATAAGGTTTGCTGACTGGGTGTGCACGCTGGGACTCCATCTCCAGAGCTGGAAATGTGTCTACAAACCAGGGTTCTGTTGCTGCCTTACTGTCTGGCAAGAGATGAATCCTTGTTGGTCTGACTGCGTCTTGCTCCTCCCAGGTGCAGCCAGTCTGAGGGATGTTGGAAGCTGGTTGCGAAGATGTGGGGCACTGAGTTTCAGACACTTCATCAGTGTACCAGGCTGGGGAGCGATTGCTGAGGACAGGGCAGTCCCGTGCAGCCAGCGGGATGGTTGAACAGCTTGGTTCTCTTGCTTTCCAGTGCCTGGACAGTGCCTGGCCATGGGCATGCTGACCTCACGCTGCCCAGCAGCAGCTCTAGTCACTGTGGAAGAGTGAGCAGGAGACTGCTGGGACCGCTGAAGAGAAGGACTGCAGCAGACCGTCCACTCATTGTCTCACTCAGCCACCTCTGTCATCTATGGCCCACGTTTGTGTGACCCCTTCCTGAAACCTGCCATCAACTCTGCACACCCTCCTCCACCAGCCCACTGCAGCCCTGACACCTTTACCAATTTAAGGTGTTTTTTCTTTGTGTCTGAGCCACACCTTTTGCCCTGTTTTTTTAGCACCTGCTCTGTTGCCCTGCTCACTTCCACCTTAAGAACAGCCACTTTTCACCACATCTTGAGTCATCAAGCTGCTTTTCTCCAGAAAAACAGCTATGTTCACATCAGTCTTTTCTTGCTGGCTGCATTATCTGGACCCTCTGATTCTCCAGCAGGCCCTCTGCAGCAGATTTGCTCTGCCCTGCTGTGCAAAACCTGACATAAGGCAGTATTTGAGCTGATGTCTTATTTTGCCGTGACTTAAGTGGACATGTGGTTAATGCTCTGGGCTGTACACATCACTGCAGTGCCGTGTTTCTCTCACCACAGCTTTACTGCCTCATGTTTGGCTGGGGAGCTGCACTGCAAAGCTGTTCCCTGTGAGCCAGGTCTTGTCCCTCACCCATGAGGCTGCCAGAGGGGTCCCTTCATCCATCTCCTGCTGGCTTCCAGAGCTTACTGGGTTACCTTTGCCTCTTCCTGTGGTCACAAACACCCTGCTTTCACTCACTGTCTTGCAACCACAATTAACAGACATCTATTGGAACAAAAGTCAGGCTGGATATCTGCTGGACAGGGTGGCCACAGGAGTCAGAGGGAAAGCCAGAGATGTCTTCACCACAGATCCATCACCTGGTGTTGCTGCAGTCACTGACAGTGGCTGTCAGTAGCCCAATCCACAGCCAGGTTTCCCTGGGTTCCACCCAAGCATGGGTCACCTTGCCTCAGCTTCCCATGGCACAGCAGGTGTTTGCTGTCCAGCACATAAATGCTTTTAAAAAATCCCATGGGAGTCTGTGGTGAAATATCATAGAATCATAAAATCATGAAGGTTGGAGGCTCACCCAGTGCCACTGCCAGCCTAGCTCCACTGTGCTCACTAAACACTGTCCCAAAGTGCCACAGTCACATGCTTTTTGAGCTGCCTCCAGGGACAGGGACTCCACCCCTGCCCTCAGCAGCCTCTGCCAGGGCTTCACTACTCTGTCAGGAAAGTTTCCTGCTGTCCAGTCTGAACCTCTCCTAGCGAAACGTTGAGGGCATTTTCTCTTGTCCCCTATCCCTTGCTTCTTGGGAGATGAGCCCAGCACCCACCTCTCCACAACCTCCTTTTCAGGAGCTGCAGAGAGTGATGAGGTTCCCCCTCAGCCTTCTCTTCTCCAGGACAAACAACCCCAGGTCCCTCAGCCACTCCCAGAAGCCCTGTTCTCTAGACCCTTCTCCAGATCTGCTCCCTTCTCTGGATGCACTCTAGCCCCTCAAGGTCTTTCTTGGAGTGAGAAGCCCAAAACTGAACCCAAAATTCCCAAAATTCAAGGTCTGGTTGTGTTCCAAGTGCAGACACAGCACTTGGTTGTGTAGAATCTCATGCAGCATTGCTGGTTGAAGCTGCTGAAAACTGGAGAAAAAAACTGGGACTCCTGATTAGTTTAACTCTACACAATGGCTGGACACTTTCTCTTTACAGAAGGAATGGGGAAAAACTCCAACTCGCTCTGCATCCAACCCTCATCGGACATTGCACTCAGCAACATAAAGGCACCTCCACCTGTCACACACAGGGGCTGCACCATGGCCCCCGAGCAGGACCTGCAACACTAAAAAACGGAAAGCTGCTGTGTGATACTTGGAGGGGGAGTACATCACACATTCCCTTGCAGGTTCCTTCGGAAATGAGGATGAGGATGGTGGAAGGAGGGCAGTCAGAGGGAGGTGTTTGTGTGGAACCTCTCTGGAGCATTTTGCCCTGGTGGTCCTCTTCTGGTCTTCATGTCTAAGAGTGACTTGTATCTGTTGTGGCTTGCCACACTGTGCCTGTAAACACCTCATGGGCAGACTGACAGTGCGGAGCAATCTTGCCTGGATGCCATGGCAGTTCAGTTTCCTTCTCGGCCTCTTGGGCACTGCTGAAAATGTAACTGTTTCAGTTTTGAGGAGTGAAGCAGAAAACTACCTACTCTTCATATTCTTCACTAAATGAGAGACATGGAGGACCTGAAAACTCTCCCTGGTCCTTTCCAGACTGCTGTACAGCGAAGACAGTTGTCAGGCCCACCCCCCATCCCTTACTAAATATGTCCTTGAAAAACAGTGAGGAAAACAGCTCTGGAAGGCAAAATTCCCTAAAATCTGCAAAGCCACATGTGAGGGGTGTTGTCCATTATTATTTTCATATTTCTGTATTTTCTTGCCATCCCTCGAGTGGAACAGTCACCAGGATGGATCCTCTGAGAGCTGTCACACAGCTGCCCTTTGCAAGGCAGAGATTTTCCATCCTGGACTGCTGCCTGTGTACGGTATGCACAGGTTTATTATGTAGCCCCAGCCAGTGGTAACTCCTGACCTCTGAGCCATCTGTCTGTGGAAGATAGAGAGTTTGGTCCCTTTGGGAATCCCCTCTACTGTAACACTTCTGTTCAAGGAAGCGTTAGGAAACATGAGAGCAAGAGCTCTTGGTGTCTCCTTCTGGAGAGTTGAAGTGCCTGGAGAAGAGATTCACTCACCTCGTGACACTCTGCTAGCCAGATGCCCAAATCAATGCATCAGAGAAGCTGGAGCTGATCTCAGTATTCGGCCTAAAACAACTCTCCTGACCTGCCTACCACGGTCTGTGCTGGTTCAGCAGGAGACTTGTATTCAAACAGAACCGAGTACTGACAAACAAAAAGGAATGGAAAATACAGTACGTGGGGAAACATGAGTTTCCATGTCAGGGACAAGTCTTTCAGCAGTGGAATTAATCTGTTTTAATTTTTATTAGTGCTAAAAGTGATTTACTTTTTCAATACCACCAGGAACTTTTCAATCAAGTAACTGGTGAAGTTAAGCAAAAATAACTTTCAGTGGTCAACAAGAAAAATCTGGGCCTTGGTGTCCCGTGGTCCTCTACTCCAAAGTCCTCTGAGACAGGGTGATACGGTCACTGGAACACCCACTGGTGACCTTGCCAAAACAAAAGATGATGAATTTACGGAGTACCAGCGTGGAATACTGGTGTATTCCTGAAATCTTCATAGTGCACTCATTCCCCTTCAGATACCACTGCATTAGCTCAGGTTACAAACACTTCTGAATTTTAAAGCACAACCATAGCCAATGGCCTTTTCTAAGTAAGAGCTAAGAGGTGACGTGTACCACTACAGAACTGTGAGTTGGTGACTGTCAGTTGTGTGGCACAAGGAGTAGGATGGTATGGAGCAGGTCACCAATCAGTAGATTATTGATAATTCCCTTTTCAACCTCCAATCTCTTGTCAGAGGTGACGCAGTTTCAGCCCAGAAATAAAGAAACAGACACTGTTCTTATTTATGTTCAGTAACACATGAATATGTGGAACAACCCATTTTATTTTATATCCCCATGTAAAGTTTTATTTGGGTTGTTCCTTAGGTGAATCATTTACTCTTAAAAAGCTTTAAACATCAAATCTGAACAATTTCAGTGTACAGAAATAACTATCCTTAAAAAAAATACTACATTTTACCACAGTGTGGCTGGAATCATATACATTTTTCATACTCTGCTCTCTTTTCTCCAGAAGGAAACTCCACACCAGGGGAAATAGAGATGCATTTAATGCGAGGTGTAAGCTCTGTTCCACTTCTAAGCTGCTTTCTCCAGGTATGCTGGCCAGTTAGCAAAGACAGGGAATGGGCTTGTGCAGAGCTCGCCTGCGCTCAGCAATGAAAGCTGTGGCACTGAGGAGCCACACCACAATGGAGCACAAGGAGGGAGACTATCATGTTCCAAAGTGCCAAGCAGTACCTTCCATGAGGGACACAGGGGAAGAACTGCCCAGCTGTGTTCTGAAGAGGACTGAGTGGCTGCAGGGAATATGCTTGACAACCATGTCCCTGGTATCTGTTCCAGCTCCTCCTAACGTAAGAGTCTCCTCAGCATCAGCTCCTAAGCATCATGCTCCCTAGCAGTGGGTCATGCTCTGACAGGCAGAGCAACACCTCACCAAAACAAAATCTACCAAACCCAGCATGGCCCCTTCCCCCAGCATGACCCACCCCCTAAGCAGAGAAAATACAATGACAGCCCATTCTGGGACTGTGGAAAAGCACATCCACCTCTGGCACAAGCAGAGAGCCCAGCCTGCTGAGTGAGCTGCTCATGACAGACAGGGCTCTCCTTTTGGGAACAGAGATGTATGCGGGATGTGTGGCTGGGCGTGCCTGCCCAGGGTCAGGGATGGACTCAAATTCAGTGTGCTAAGACACAGATAAAAATAACCGGAAGGCAGACACAGAGCCAGCCAGTGCCAGTGCTACCTATCTACCTCCTCCTCATCAGGATTTCTGTTTATACTTCTTCCTCCTCTGTTTTATGAGGTATAAATTATCATTGACACCAGGACTAGGATCTCTCTGCTTTTTCCATTTCTTCTTCCCTTTAGCACCTTCCCAAGTCTCCTGCTTATACAGAGTCTTGCTGCCTGAGTTTGTGTGGAAAACAGACTTGTGGTAGGTTTTGCCGCCCTTGCACATCTGCCTTTTACACCGTTGGGGGAAGTCCTCTTCCACCTCCTGGTTGACTTCAACATTGCTCCTGTGTTTACCTTTTCTGGGCTTCTCTTCCTGGGACATCTTCATCCTTCTGCAATGCTTATCATCTTTGCTGTGTTTCCTGTGTTCTTTCCAAGACTTTTTCCTCTTCCTGTGTTGGTGCTCCTTGTGTTTTTCTTCCTGCCATGGCATTCCTGGCTGTTCTGGAATCAGGTCAGCTTCCTGTAGTTCTGTAAAACAGAGCAGTTTATTTCAATATTCACATAGAAATCCCAAAACCTGGTGCCCAAGCCATCACAGTTTTCCTTGTATATGCTTGAAGTCAGTCAGAAAAGAAAACCTCTCCCACAGATTTCTTTGTAGTGTTTGTCATTGCAAACAGACTGGAGTCTTGACAAATTTCAGTTTAATCCTCTTCCTGCTATTTTACGGCATTTTTAATATCAGTGGATTCTTTAGAATTAAAACATCTGGCAACGCCCACCTAGCGGCTTTGATACAATAAACTTCCAGGACAGACACAGATGAATAAAGTCACAAATCTTTCATTACCATTAGGCTACCTGTTCAAATCCCTACAGCTCTTCCCAACACAAGAAAATAATCCTACAATATTTCTAAAAGCAGCAAGCACAGAAGAAAATATTTCAAAGAACTGAAAGGCAGGAGAGATCTCCCAAAATATACCATACCTGCAGCCTTTCTTTTCAATCTGTTCGCCCTTCTCTCGATATCATACTCATCATCATAGTAGTAGATGAAAGGAGAAGTAGGGAGCATGCTCCCATGCATCCGCTTTTCTGAGCATTCCTGCAAAAAACATTTCAAGTCACTGAATGTGCCTGAGTTGTGCTTTTCCTGGAAGGGAAATGGATTGGATTCTGCAAGTGCTGGTCTGCACCCATGGAGGATGCGGCCAGCAATTCTTTAGACATTCATACTTTTATTACCACCCAATAATCCTGCCTGTACACAGATTAAAACATGCATTATGTGAGCCAAGCTACAGTCCTCTTACAACAAATCCCATGTTCTTCCTGCAACTAAGTGACATCTGCAGCACTGGTGTAAGCAGAGGACTAGAGGCAGGTGAGCACTAAGTAAACACGAGGCAAACTGCAAATGGAGCTGCTGGATCCAGGGAACAGGGCTGCTCTTCTGGCCAGGTCCCCCCACCACCTCCTTTTGCCACTTCTGGCTGTGCGCTACAGTCTCCCAGCACAGCCACATGCCTGGTCTCCTCGAGAGACAAATGCTGCTAATGGTAGGGCATTTCTTAACCTGGATCATTCAAGGTCAAAGTTAGTGCAGAAATGCAGCAGAGAGAAAGAGTGGCATGGACTAGAGGAAGGAGCTAGCAGGGATGAGGAGCCTGGGCAGCACTGTCCCTGCACAGGCTGCCGGTAGCCATAGTGCACCTGGTTGTCTGACATTTACAGATACAACACAAAATCGCACAGCAGACTCCATTGTGCAAGCACATCGGATCAGCAGGGAGGAGGAAGAGAGCCCTGAACAGTTAGCTGTGGTAATGAAGGGGCTGGCTCTTGCACCACATGTGTGCCAGCCTACTCCCAAATGCTTGATTCAGGAATGTGTGTTTTTTCAGTGCTGTATGCATAATTTTAGCACTGTCTTGTGAGTCAGGCTGACTGGGATGCTTCCTCCTATCCTGTCTGTTTTTCAGGTTACCATGTCATATGAACTGATACTTCTTGTAAAGTGCTTGGTACCTGTTGTGCTTCATGATACTGTCTTTCTGCTTCTTGGACACTGCCCAAATCTTGTGAACTCTGGGCCGTGTCATACTGAAGAAATTGAAAGGAGCTTTTGCTCACCCTGGTGACTCTGCCACAAGGGAACTGGCTTTCCTCCCTGTGTTTGCTATTTCTACCACTCAGCGCCACACCCAGCACCTCTGTTCCCTGGGTGTCCTCCTGCCTCCTACCCTATCTTCTTCAGAGGCAGCATCCATCAGAGATGCATTTCAGATGTGTTTCACATTTCTCAGCTTGTATTTAGGCTTCACTTGGCTGAAACTGGTTCACCTCTGCAGTGCCCTCTAAAAGGGTGCTGTTAGGTTGTGTGACAACTGGCTCGGCTCCACACACATGCAGGAGTGCAGATGAGGCATGGCAGCTTGTATCAGGAGCCTACCCAGGTCTGAGGGCTCAGTCTTACTCCTCGACTGTGAAATCAGGCTGAAAGGGACCACGGAGGAGGCATGAGAGTCCACCTGAGGCAGTTGAGAGATGTCAGATTTTACACCAAACACCTTAAGCCGCCAGCTACTGGTCCAGAGAGACACCTCCTCTCTCATCTTTCTCAAGCCTGCCATCCACCTCCCTCAGATTTAAGAGGAGAGAAAAGCACAACAGAGAAATGACTCTTCAAATACCTGTGTTTCACATGAATGGAACCCAACAGTGGTCTTTAGGCAGGACACAAAGCTGCTTCCCTATCTGGAATTAATGAAAGAAAATATCATCCCAAAAACCTGCCGAAGAGGTTCCTGCAAAGAGCACAACCTGTCTTTGCACAGGAGTGACACATTCATCCTCCTGTGATACCTGTGAAACTCGTTGCTTGAGATCCCATGACAAACCCAGGACTGGCGCTGCAGGCACATGGCCTGCTTGTTACTTTTATTTTGTTAGGAGGCTGACAGAGAAGCCTTAGCGAATGAAATGCATGTGCCACCCAAACCAGAACTTCTCTACTCCCCTTCAACAACATCGCATTGATAAATCAGCTCAGCAGTGTCCAACAGGCACCTGGCTGCATCCTCCCCTCTCAAGAAAGCTGCCACTGCTGCCACACACTGTGCGGTGTTAAATGCTCCTGGGACAGTCTTCAATGCTGGAGGTATCACACAGAGGACAGAAACAGAGCCTGCTACCAGCCTGCAGGAGGAATTTTACCTGTGACTGGCACACTGGGATGTGAACATGAGGCACATATGCAGGTGCTGTATAGCTCCCTATCCCTGCTGCCTTCAGAACTGGCTGCAGCCTGAACAACGCTGCAGGCTGCCTATCATCAGCTAATCCTTATGCCTTGACTTTCCTGTGGGGAAGCCCTTAAAATGCATGCATATTCATTATGGACAGAACGAGATGATGACTGGATGTGTGGACTGCTATGAAATGAATTGTGTGAAGAACTACTAAAGAAAACAACATCTCTTGTCCTTAGGAAATCCATAGTTTACATAAAATCATGACTGTCTTAATAAACAATATTGCGAATTCAGGGAACACAACTGCCAGGTGTTAGAACCTCTGACAATTTATGTCATAACTACTTCCTTCTCAAAAACAATGAGAAGTGAATCTTAGAATCATAGAATCACCAGGTTGAAAAAGACCCACTGGATCATCGAGTCTAACCATTCCTATCAAACACTAAACCTTGCCCTTCAGCACCTCATCCACACGTCCCTTAAACACCTCCAGGGAAGGTGACTCAACCACCTCCCTGGGCAGCCTCTGCCAGTGCCCAATGACCCTTTCCGTGAAACATTTTTTCCTGATGTCCAGCCTGAATCTGTCCTAGTGGAGATGAGGCCATTTCCTCTTGTCCTGTCCCCTGTCCCTTGGGAGAAGAGGCCAGCTCCTTCTTCTCCACAACCTCAGCCTCCTCTTCTCCAGGCTAACCAACTCCAGTTCTCTCAGCCATTCTTCATAAGGCCTGTTCTCCAGCCCCCTCAACGACTTTGTTGCTCTTCTCTGGACTTGCTCCAGAGTCTCAACAATCTTCTTGAAGTGTTTTGCAATGATCTACATATTGGAATGGCACAGTCAGCTCTGGGATTCAGCAAACTTTTCGCTCCTTCCTCCATTTTTGGGAAAGGTCCCCTGGATCTCTGGCAAAGAAAAGGAATTTCAGGTGCCCCTAAACCAGATTAAATGGTTTAGAAACATGAAAAGAAATGGACTGCAGCAGGAAGCACTGATTAGACTGCATCTATTAAAAATATAACTCCAACCTTTTCTTCCTGGTGGGTTTGTTATTCCTCTGTTTTAATTACTGAAAAAAGGCCACAGAGCAGGGATCCTGGTGTACAGAAATGGGGAAAACATTAAGAGTTGTGTGACTTCACAAGTAGTTTTTACCTGCTTAATAATATTTACTTCTTTTAAAAGAACAACAAAAATGATAGCCAGATCTTTCAGGCTCTGGCAGTGCTGCTCATGGCATAAACTGGCACTGCTTACAACATCAGCTTCCCCAGCCAGTGGGATCTCAAACACATTCCCTGCCTGGTTGAGTTGCTGTAAGGATGCATGCACAGCCTGACATTCTGATTTCCTCAGCCACTCTAGGACAGAAAGTTAGTGATTTGAGGACAAACACTCATTTATCAGTACATCATCCCAATTGTGTCCCAGATGCTTTTCTGTGTGCATGCAGATAGACCTGGTGAGTTTTTCTGCTCTGCTTTATTGTTACTGATGTCTCCATTTTTTGTCATTGCTCAGGCTATTTCTGCTCCTCCTAAGCTAGTAAAAACAATTCTGTCTTCTCTAACTTTGACAGCCATAAATGTTGTCCTTGAGTTGCTTTATTCCCTTACTTATTTTACAGAGTTTCTACCATTTAATACACAAGTAATTGCTGCTGGCTCTTCCCATGTTCTTAATGATTGTTTTCACAGCAGCCTTACTTGTATTCCTGTATGGCTGCTTCCTCAAATGCCTTTTTTTGTCAGTTTAGTGAAACCGACAGCCATCAGCCTCTCTTCTTTAATCCTGTCCCTTCAGTTCTTATTGCATATGCTTATTCTAGAGTCTGTATTATTGGCAGGGTTTTTTTTCTGGTTGTGTTTAGCATGATAAGTTTCAGGGCTGCTGTCACAGTTTTTACCAACACTAGCTCTGAACAGCAGGCAGAACAAATCAGTTCACGTACCGCTACCACAGTGGTCTCATGCTGCTGCTGCATCTGCAGCTGAGTCTTGAGCAGATGTCTTGTGTCTGTATCCATGGATTTGGACTCTGGTGCTGCAGCTAGGGCAGCGACTGTACTCCTGCCATGCCGGGGGTGACACCGGGCTGCTGGCACACGCTCCGCTCTTACTGAGCTTGAACTGCATCCACTGCTTATTTCCTGCCCTTGCACGCACCAGGGCAGGCAGCAGCATGTCCTGGATGAATGCGACAGCCTCAACTCACCCCTCAAAGAGGAAAATCTCCAAAGACTGTTAGGTATTACAAACCCCTTTAGCTTTCAGCTCTGCCACGGGAAGATCTCAGCAAACCCACTCTATCTCTCCCACTACTCCTCATGAGGATGGATGATTTAGCTAAAAACAGCAGCAGGCTTTTAATGATACATCATCAGTAGCTGTATGAAGCAACACACAGATCATGCAGGTGAGAAGGAAGTGATTTGCTGCAAATTTGCTGTCTCTAAACTGTAGGAAACTATAAACTTAACACATAAGTAACATTAATTTTCTAGAGTATTTGTGGCCCCTGGGCTTATTTCAGAAGGGAACATTGTTTTGGTGTTGGTATTTGCCAGCACAGAGCTGCACTTGTCACAACAGAGGGCTGAGAAAGGTGATAAATATGACTATTCAGGAAGATGCAGCACACCTCTAGTTTTTATTGAAGTCACTGAAGGTTCACAATGCCCTCCCTCAGGCTGTGTGCCTGACAAAGGGGTGGTGTCAAACTTCAGGTATTAACTCAGGTTTTAATTCAGCTATTGAATTAAACTAAGAAACCATAAATAAAGATGAAAAACAGGCAGAGATGGAAAAGTCCTAAAACGGACACTAAGATTGTTGGGCTGATTGTGGTGAAAAGAACCTTACATGATGCCAATGGCAGTAAGACACTTACATTTCATCCCACCGACCATGGGAAAGAAAGAAAGAATTAAAGTTTAAAACAAGGCTATGTTCAGCAACTGTCTGTCTTCCAAAGAACATTCTCTCTCCCAGGTAGTCTCATTTTGATTTAGGATTTAAAAAGCCAAATCAATAAACCTGCCAAGGACAGACAGTAACTTTTCTTTTCCTCTGCATCTGTAAATTAGATGGGTGAGATAACTTTATACACTGGCCTCCACTGACCACTGCAATGCTGCAAAATCACAAGTATTTAATTAGAACAGCTCTTCATGCAGCACTAGCCGGACTCTTTCAGCTCCTTCCTCTAACCACACACCACAGCACAGATGAATTTTTACCCCAAGGACAGACTCAACACAGAAGCAGAGCGGGCTGAGACTTACATATCCAAAATGTCCTTTCTGGGAGCAGTTGTAGCAGTACACCGGAGCAGAACGCTCAGAGTGAGAACTTGCTGCCTTGATTGGTCCTGGCTTTGTCTGGAAGATGGAAACAAGCACAAATTAGGAATGATGGTATTCTGAATTAAAAATAAATTAAAATTACATAAATATAGTTTTGTTATGCTTAAATCAACATATTCCTGTCTGTGGTTCAAATACTAAGGTTGAAAACAAAGCAAGTGGCTTATACTACTGTAATTTTGCATAGCAAGGTTAAGGCTGAGCATCGCAAATGAGGCAGGAAGAGGCATCCCCAGTGTCTATTCCACCTGGTTATGTTATTTCAGCCCTGAATACAAGAAAATAGGCTTCTGATTCATCTCTCTCCCCTCTTCCTGTCCTCCAGCAACCTCCCCCTCTTACAG